>DWMF01000823.1:0-13016 GCA_018244815.1 Parelbella polyzona | reverse complement strand
AGTTTAAAAAGCGAGATTGGCGCGAAGGTGCTATCTTAATAGTATCGCAGGAAACCACGTATTGTGTCGAGTTCGGAAGGTCGTTACTTCGTTTTCTGTATTAAATTGCACGGGTCTTGTGAGAACGGAAAGAAAACATCGCGAGGGTAACTGACGTCTTAGACTTTTTTATGGCATTAGAAATTATTCGACTCGTTAATATCAGGATTGCTGTAGGTACTTTTCCATTCACCTATGACCATCACAAGTTTGTGATCACCTATGGTAGATTATTAGGACACTATTAATAATAGGAGATTGTCGAAAATAGGACTGTGATAAGAACCTTATGAGTAATCTAGCACGGTTTGCAAATATGTTTGACTAGATATGCTATACTTCCATCAATCAGTCATTTTACTTTTGAGTAGTTGGGGTGGCAGTGGCCAGAAAAAGGGAAGAAAGAAATGTAATATACTATAGATCTAAGTATCCACAGCACACGTCCGGAAGTACCTCACTTTCATCTTCTAAAACGGATAAGTATTGTTACTTTATATATTTCTTTGTATCTGCCACCAATACAGAGACGTCGTTGAGAGGATTTTAAGAGATTATATTTCTAAGAGTTGCTAGTTCCGTCTCCCAGCTATGTACTCGTAACAGTAGGAAACTTATCAACTAAGTATTGTACTGGCTATGTGATTATTAAATAAATGTTATTATTCAGTGGATGACTATTTTCAGAACATCTTTAATTTCGTATTTATTTGAATTTGATGTCATGGATTTATGTTTTCACACTATAAGTTGGTTGCAATGTTTATTCAACTGTACGATTATCGTAAAATGTAAAATTGTGTTGTTGAAATTTAAATAAATAAACTGATATGTTAAAATTCATCAAAATTGTATGCTGACAATAGCCAAATATTATGGACCCATTAAAATTGTAAAATGTTAGGAGAGGTTTCGAGAGGAGCATATTGAGATCGCTGTCTATATAAAACTGGTTTAAATTCAAAACCTTTAACAGCATACAGTATTAAAAATAAGTGTACTGACTAATAAAATATTTTTCTACAACGACATGAAATAAGGGACACAATGTAAAAAAAATAGGATTAAAAAAAGAAAAAAAAATAGCTCACAAAAAGAGATCAAATTCAGAGGCCCTAAATGATTTACAATAAAATAACTGAATTTAAAATTCCAGGATGATTACGGCCACTTACTGTCAAATATGATTCTGGCTGTTTATTGGATGAATTAAAAAAAGTTCCACATCTAACTTGTAAACAAACGTAGACAAGGAAGGCTTTAATTCCAACTTGTGTGGCGGTTAGCCGCGTTGTAAAATTAGACTGAGTAGGTTTGTTCCGAGTTCGCAGCGCGCACGTTGGTTGACACACGAAAGCTAATATGCGAAGTTATTTCATTTAAAAAGCTTCAAGAATACAATATAATACAAACTAATTAGAATAAATGTATGTACATGAGTACACGTAACGTACGTAAAATATAAGCACACATTATACGTATGTTAGCACATAAGATGTGCTAAAATGATAGTGGCCGCTATCGTTGTCAAATATGTAAAACTTATATATATACATGAGAAAGAGAAGAGTCATCTAAGAGAAGAATGTACATAATATGTAATAGAGATAACTTACAAACATGGTGTAACAGCATCAAACCGGTTTGCGTCAGTTCTTTCCGGTGGAATTGCCGTCAAAAAGCTTTTTTAAATGGTATCTGATTTTTTTTTTATTACTGGAACTATGTAAATTAGTTACAACTCAATTGCAGTATATCGTTCTTAGTTCTTTTAATTGCTGTTAAGTGCGCCTTTAAGGACAAGGCCGGATTATTTCAGCTTTGATATTTAGTATTTCGCGGTCTACTAAAGTTAAATTACTCGTAGATAGAAGACAGAATACATAAATCAAGGCTCCATATTTTGATTTCTGTACGTGCAGAGATGATTTCGAAAATTTCATTACTAAACGAATTCATACCTATTATCTTTATAAACTAAGGTCTTTAATGAGCTATACTGATGTTTAAGGCGTATGCTATGGCAAGCCTCGCATTATTTCAATCGAGACTATTGTACCAGCAAGGTCTCAGCTTGAAGAACAGACGGTTGCTCCACGGTATCCACAATTTACAATTAGAATTTTCTATCTGAAAAGACCTCGAAGAGGTTACGGCGCCAGACTCAGCCGAAAAACCGCCAACAGAGGTAAGCGACAAGCTATTAATAGTACCTTAAATTATGTACATTTATTCGTCCGAATGTACTACACTCCTCTGTCTACCCCTTCGTAGATTACAGGCGTGATGTTACGTTTTCTGATAAAAACATTTACATAGCCTTATAAAAGTATACATGTTGCAGCAATGTATGTATGTTCTTACATATGTATAAGCGAGATACAATATTTAATATAGGAATATTAAACAGAAATTCATGACCGTGGCACATTGATAAGAAGTAGGTAGAGCCTGCGTTGGCATATATCGCTAGAGATACATATAAAACCTGTAGCTTGCTTGCCCACCTGTGGTCGACTTATTATTAGCTTCTATAACATGAAGCGTGACGAGAGACAGCTGTAAATTAGATCATTGATGAATAAATAAAGCAGCCTTTCCGTATTTTCTTTATGAAGATATCGTATGTAGCGCGATCTAGTATGTTAATGTGTAATTAGAAAAACCAACTGACGCCATGACTTTTCAGCTTTCAACGTGACGTGGCATTTTATTGTTTATTTTCATAATAAGTAAAGCTTAGAAAGTTAATATAAGTGTATTTTTAAAACATTGAAATATCACATAAAATATTTATGTACATAAAATATATTTTTTGAGTCATAAGTAACAAGTAGTTGCTTTGGTAAAGAAATATGGAAATGATAGTTCATGGTGTCTTTAATGAGCTGATAGGAAATTAAAAAAATCTAATAACCCTTAGCATATTTCGTAATAAAAACACTACATAATCTTCTTCTTCTTATTGTGCCTCTTCACTACTGAAGGTTGGCCGTTAGTTCCTTAAATCTCTCTCTGTCCATAGCCAGGCGAAACAGTTGTTCGACAGAGGTGATGTGGTGGTGAGATTTTTTACTTTAGCTACTTTTAATTACATCAATTACTTCTGTTCTAAATTGGAATGTCGATGCACGCGAGTATTTCCTGTATCGGATACCTATGTTCTAATATTACAATTTTAGATACGGGTCTCCTCACAAAAAAGGAAGGCTTCACCCATTCAATGATCTTAAGATCAAATCTTAATGGTCTCCTAGTCTAATAGCCTATATATGTTCTGTTGATTCTAACAAGGCGAATACTGGTCGAATCCATAAAGTTTTTCAACAAATACGACTAGGGTTGTCGGGTTTTTATTGATATTTTATAATTTTTAGATATTCATAGGCTACAGTTATCATTTATTACCTGTCACATTCGATACACATACGTGGCGAACTATCTAAGTAGTATTTAAATTCAAATGGGATTATTTATATAAAAAAATCATATCTATCCAAATATTTCATTCGTGTGAGACATTTGTTGTTATTATTTAATATATATAAATTTATTTTAATGCATAAAATATAAGATTTTTGTCACCAATCGAATATAAAAATCGCTGAAGACATTTCTGTTAGCTTTGAGATCCAAGATCGTAACAAAGAGGTGTTAAGATTGGGAAGTTAAACGATGTCCCGCTGTAACAGGATGATCGTTTCGCGATTAATGGCGCGTTTTTACGTAATAAACGATTCAATTTTCGTGACAAAAATTGAAAGAAGATAGATTCTATTTTTAATTTGTAAATGTAACGGATAGTAATAGGTAAATATAAAGTATTTAATGCAAATAAGTATATCTAGCGTCAAGTAATTTCTGCCACACATATTTATTAGATTGATTCTTCGAATAAGAATATATGGAATTAGGCGATAATGCATCCAGACCATGCTATTTAATAGCGTCTTCTACCTTCTAATAAGCAATAGAAACTCACAGATGAAAGTTTTGCAACATATTATAATACCAATGAGCATTCTTCCCTAAAACGTAGTAAGGTCCGCAGAAATGGAATACGTTTACAAAACTGGCTGAGAAATATCACAGGACTTCTTGTCGCTATTAATTTAAAGCGTATACTGCAATCTACTGTCGTTCTCAGGAGATGTTGGAGTCCTCTCTCGACCTCAAAAGTCAGCAATTTAAGAAATACAACGCTATTATAAGCATGTGTGAGGTCTTATTACACCCCTCTTATAGCAATCCGTCTCAATTCTTATCTCGTTCATTTATCCTTACTTACTCGAGGAATCTCACTCAATTTTTTCCTGTTAGTAAATTTTTCAAACTGGACACCGACTTGTCCTGAGGATTCTTTACTCAACTCTCGCATTCGCGAAGGTCCTGTTGCCTTTTTGCAACTTGAACACTGATGTACACCTATTTAGATAAGTAGATAAAATATTTGTGGGAGAATAAAATATTTCATTGCACTTTAATTCCTGCCTTGATATATTCACGCGCGTTTAGTACTTAAATGAACAACCAACATTCCTGGGAATTTACTAGAGTCTGTTAATGTAGGACATTTAATTTTACTTAATAAAGTACGTAGATTTTGTTACGGCATTTGGCTCGATTTGAATTTATATGATCCGAACACATACAAGACGATTTGTGGAAATCCGAAATCCGATTCACTATTAGTAATCAGATAATTATGACGATATTATTGTTTGTTACATCGGCAAACTCAAAGACCGACTGCTCACAATCAGGAAACGTTTATTGAAACATTTTCGATCCAATCGAAACGATAATATACGATGGGACTGTTAAAATACTGGCAACGTTGACGTAGCGTGTATTACTTCCCAAAAAGGATGACGATTACTCGGAAATGGCTTTCCATTCATGATGAGCTGCCGACTCCATTTCATTTCAAGTCACGGCGTCAATTTAGCTTCCGAATACGCGGTACTATGGCATAGAGGGCGGAACTTTTACTTTTGTGTCAAAAAAACTAATACACGCAAGCGCTGTCACGTAGGAATAATTCCATCGTCATTATTCCGAACGTGTGAAAATCTGTGGACGTGTCACGGGTGGCGCCAAAGTTTTATTGTTCTCCGTGCTTGATAAAGATCCTTCTACAATAAACGTGTTCGGATTTGATAATTAAATACGAAAACAAGAAAAATTAAGCTAAATATAAAAAGTAATTTAAATACAATACAAATAAATTATGTACATAAGTATTTAAACATTGCTCTAGTTAAAATAAATAATTAATAAGTTAAAGTAGGCTTTTAAATGGAGCGATTAGCAACTTATAAGTTACTGACTCGATTACAGATCGAACTAAGATTTGACCGCGTGTCAAGATGAACAATCAGTCATATATATGTCCTGATTCACGATAATTAACTGGTACCTATTAAGACTACCATAACGCTTGTAAAATATTGCAACTAACAGCTGTCCTCTAAGCTCTGGGCTGTGTTACTTACTGTAACGATAGCTTTTTTATTCTCAAGCACGCCACAAGGACCAGCGCTTCATATAATTAATAAATGTAGGTTATTAAAGCACTTTGATTGTCATACAATAATTAATGCAATTACAGCACTCAATAAAACTTTCATAATAGCAATTAAATGATTGACAAAACTTTTCACGTTTCCATTCAGTCAATTCGAATTACAAAAAACGAAGTGGCCATCGCAAAGTAGGCACGTTACGAAGACAATAAAGATTATCTTGTAATTAAAACGTTTTGATGATAAGTAACTCCGTGGGATGTGAGACGATCCTTGGCGCGACACTCGATCTCGGAAACACGACTAAAGTTCGAAATGAAAGTCTCAGTCGCTACGGAATAAAATGACCATAAAACTAATTAGCAATCCAAGGTTTTATGACACTATAAATAAATAAAATGGAACCCGGTCTGGGAGTTCACATGAGGTTCGCCGACGGTTTTTGTTTCAAGATGAGCTGATGAAGACATTCTCACTAATTAAAACTTTAAGGTAGCTTAGAATGCGTAGCACATTAATATGTATGAAAGGATAAATAAAATTTTCGATTGAAAATATGTTTATTGTACCAAAAACATGTAAACTCGTAGATATATTCAGAATTAATTACTTTTGTCCTAAGCTATTATATTCGTGAATGAAAGAAAAACGATTAAAAGGAGTTTCATAAAAATGGGATATGGATGAAATGCCGATCAATTAACATGATGACGCACTAGGGAGTCCATCCATAAGTGATGCATAAATAACACGTATTCTTCAATCACAAGTCGGCCGGATTATGAGATAAAAACTGATTTACTACTGGTAGGGCACACCCCGTGGGACCGGTCGCGGTCAGCGGGACATTTGAAGTGTGTGTGTAAATGTTCAGCTTAAAAATATTGACGACAATCGGTGAGTCTTGACAACCGATATAAAATATGCGATGATCATATTCATTTATTTTCAGCGTTATCGATGAAAAATGTTTCTCGTGTAATAATAATTCACATATTACAAAATGAAAAAATAATGTACGAAATCGATTCAATTAAACGACTTACTCGTACCAGGAAAAACGTACAGAAATCAATTTTAACGCGTGAGTTTCTAGCAATCAAAATGTAATAAGATCTTCATAACCTTTTAAAATGAACAATATTTTACGTAGGTAACAACGTACCTTAATACCGGACTACGAATATATTTTTTAAAGTAAGACGAGCCGAGGTCGGTTAATACAGGGAGAGAATATATTATGAAATTATCGTATCGCTTAGCGAAGATGCTTACCATTATCCGAGTATTAAAGTTTTTTGCTTAATAAAGAAGTAGGTTTTATCCACAAACCAGATAAGAAACATGCGCGGTACCAGCTCCAAAATAATAACCAGTAAGAATTTAAATAAGGTGCCAATTAGAAGGGTTGGAAATGTAGTGGCATTCTTGTGTTTCTCTTAATAATTTCGTCTTAGCAACATTAAATCTGTGACGTTTATTGCTTAATAAGAATGTCTCGGTATCGGCATTATGCAAGTACTTTCCTCCATGCGACATTTAAAAATAAACAAATGGACACTTAGCTGTTTAAAATTCTTATCCTTCTTAATAGAGCTTAAGTTTTTTTTTTCACCTTTTAGACGACCACATTACAATCATTTCTAACTGGTTTCAGTTAATAAAAGACAACCTGGTGGGTGTAATGAATGTTGCAGTTTATTTTATCTGTTGCTCAGCTGGAGTAAGTAGAGTAAGAGTAAGTAGACGAGTAACAAACGTACATACGTATGTGATTTACGAATAATAACAAAAAGGACACTACTCCAACTCGCACCGAATGTGATAGAACATAAAAATTACGTTCTAGATAAATAAACTATTGACAAGCAATTATTAATTTAAATTGTTTTTGACAAAATTCCTTAACACTTCAAAATCTAAATAATAACAAAGTATGTCTTAAGATCATTTAACAACCCTCTAAATACTACTCTATACTTCTACTTATAAGGAAGTTGCAATGGAGATGTAATGTGCAGTTATTCACACTGGACAGCAAGTTGTGCTTGCCGGCCGATACCTCTAAACACTTAAAGTGTTTTCTTCGATCTTTTGTACAGATTATTATTAAATTTTATGAACTGTGTAATATTTTAATCGAATGGATAATACTAGCAGTTGTCCTTCGCACGTGTTCAAATTAATAACACTGTGACTATTTAAATACTATATGCATATATGAGGGCACAAAGACTGTGTGTGGCGCGACAAAAACAACTTTTGAAACGTGAAACAATAAATCAAAGCACAAAAAATAAGTGTTACCGCGGTCCGTTGTTTACACATACGCACCGACATTGTCGTAAGCCCTAAAAAGTGAGTCTTACTTGAAACTTTTAAGGGGAAGCTTACTGTTACGTGAATTCGGTGCTAAATTTATATTCGTCATAAACATTGGTTCTTCTTAGTTTTTTATTAGATTCTGTCATAGTTAAGCAGCAAGTAGTTTAGTGCACAGTTTTAAGTGCTACATTTACAATTTGCGCAAGTTGTTGAAAAAATGAAACCCAAGTAGGTAGTATATTTGATGTAGGTGCCATTAAGTTCAGTAATGGATAATGGTCATTGTGTGTTTTGAAAGCTTATTAAATATAAGTCTTATCACATTTAAAAGTATGTTGTATTATTATAAAGAGTATATAGTATTGTATAGTACTCAGCGAATATATTCAGACTAGGTATATATCATATTCTTGATAATGAAGTGACCAAGTCATTGACTGGCGGTATTTATTAAAATTCATAGTCTTCCAATATGGACATGTATTGATTTTCGTCCAGATATAATCTTAATTTGATTCAATCGAAGCTGTGGACTTCATATTGAATGAACGAGTAAATTTATCATTTTTATTGAAGATTCTAATCTGGTGTTATGAAGAAATATAACCATTATAAATCTAAACAAATGAATCACGCTAAAATCATGTATACGGAAATTGTAACCCGTAGAGAATTAAGTTTAATTTGTTAAATAAACATGAAACCCACATTCACGCCAGTATTAACCCCAAAAGGGTACGCAGGCGAATGTATTACTCCCAATTTTTCTTCAATTATTTTTTACGTCCTAAGCAATAGAAGGTAAGCCTAATGCCACACACCGGGTATAAATATAGAATACGTGCTGGTAATTTCAAGTTAGGGAACCCTAGAATATTTTGCCCGACCCAAGCATCGAATTCACGACCTGCTCAGCAGTCACGCTTGCAACCAGTAAGCCCACAAAGCAAACAGTTTTCAAATAAAAAAAAAACTGAAATTAATAATTAATATTTATACATTATTAGTAGCATTCATTTTAGTATAAAAAGATTTACGTGGAACGATGCAGGAACTTAAGAGCCATACGTTGTAATAAATACTTCTCGTTCCTCATTACCTTACCGCCCAAACCGACGACGCGGGGTATGCAAAAACGGCAAATGACATACGCCAATATGCGAGCAACGAATTCACTTAGTAAATTGAGAAATAAAGGAAGCTTTTTGCGTTTCCAAAAGTGCTCTAATTGATATTTTATTCAACGGTTTTGCTCTCTGGGTGGCGGAGTATAAAAATATCAATATCGTATATGACACCAGCGAAGTCGCAGTCCCCGTTCTCTCTCGTTGGTCGATTTTAAATTCCATAAACGCTTTAGATATGCGGAATTGTGCTGGTTTATCGGTGACGTAGTTAAATTTTTGGTATGCGCATCGGTGAACTTAACCGCGGTGCTTGTGGCCGGTTAGATTCACCGTTAGATTGATAATATATAGATGTGTCATTTATCACAGATTATCATTCCGAAACAAATTATCATTTACATCGACCGGATGCAATGGTTAAAACGAAATTCTAACTCATGTGAGCTTGTATGTTTCATATTGCTATTTCATTATTATTTTTCTGCTGATTACCACGTAATAATATAATTTATATATGTATGTGTGTGTAATAATCATCAACATCAACTTCATATCACTGCAGGACATTGACGTCCTCTGAAGAGTTTTGTCCATAATCCCCACGCTGGGCATGCGAGTTGGGAGTGGAATGTATAGATAATGTAAATATGCTAGATAACCATAATGAACTCTATGAGCAGATGCACGATATATCCTCAATTAAAAATAATAACTTGATTGATTCGAACAGAACGATCTATTTGACGTCTTATTTGTAGTTCAAATTACACGTTTCTGTGAGCGGTTGAATTTTTTATCATAAATAGGAGCAGTAGCATATCCGAAGCGAGTATTTTTTTCTATTTAATTATACTTAGTGGGTTTCGTGACATCGTGCATCAGTATTACGGGGCGCAACTGAGTCTTAAATGATAGAAATTAACGACTCGCTTTACCAATGTTATTTAGTTTTTTGTTCGACAAAGATAATCGCATGCCTTTGATGAAATTTGTTTCAACCCTTCCGTAGGTGTTTTTTGTAGGTACAATTTCTTGCGAGCCGGGTAACCGATTGGATCAGATTAACAGTGACAAAATACTTCTCCCAGTGCTCTTTTGTCGTCATGTTCGGTTTTGTGTACACGCCAAGATGTATCTTGTGATATTTAACCTCGCGTCACTATTAAGACATCACTTACCCGGTGGCTGGGAAGATCCGTGCGTTGATAAAATTTTGATCATTTATTCAGAGCTCGAGGTAAATTGCTGGGAAAGTATTTTAATGTAGCGTTTTTAATTCGTTGTGTATATCATATGTCTAACGAGGAACTAGAAAAATTGTATCATTTCAATCTTCGATTCATTTCCGTTTATCTTTTGTGCATATGTGAAATATATGTGTAAATAAAGAGCTATTGGAAACGTCTAATTAAATGGTTATAAGGTATATTATTAAGAAAAAAAAACACACACATATCTGGCCCCTTAATTAAGACGATTAATATTTACATGACATATTGTCTTTACAGTATTACACGGCTTAGTGAGCAAATTTCAAAGAACTGTACCCTACAAATCGCTGTTCAATCACGTGGACGAACGGCGAGTCGTACAAAACGGGCGAAGAGGAAACATTAATTAGAAGCCTGCCCTTAATTAAATTGTAACGTCTCAGCGAATTTCCCTGGGATCCTCGCTCGGTGGTCTTGCAGGTAATCGATGTTAGAACTCACGTGAACTTTATGATATATGTAATAAAAGCAACGCTTTAATGGTTTTCACGTTCCATGTCAGCCTAAACCTACCTCATTAAAAGGTGACATAAAAAGTGTATTAAGAAGCCGGACTCCGGTTGGATGAAATTGTGCGTTTTACCCGCTTCGTATGATTTTTACATGTCACGGTAATGAATACCTTCGCAAGTGTTACCCATGTTATTGACCGGAACGTGGAGGAACCCGTTAAATATAGCTCTGCTGTATGACAGAACTGTAATAACGATCGACTAGTATTGAAGCGGCGACAAATGCCGTAGATGACAACCGCGCTAAATGATAAGTATACGTTGAGTATATATAATGAGGAGAAATTAATACGAGACCAAGAGCAAATAGAATGAATAATGTGGTGTTTGAGACTGGTAGCATTTTGTGAAGGTCCTTATACTAAGATTGTCTTTAAATAGAGCTCTGTGTAGATTGGTGTAGATCGAATTACTGGCGTATTAGTAACAATCAGATAGTATTCGAATTAAAATTACTTACGAAAAATTTGACGTTTGTATTGATATAGATTAATTAAAATTATAATAATTGAAATAATTACATTACATGTCAAACAAAATTCATTAATCAGAACTGTTGGAAGCTTTTTACGAGTAACGTAACTCGTATCTGTAAATACCAAACTTTGTAAAAAGTCAATTATAAGATGCATATTACAAAAACGTTCATTATTATATTAATAGGTGGCAATATAATCTGATGTATAGGCGTTAATCAAAAAGAATAGATTGTTATTTGTGTTTAATTAAGAATTTTCGTGCCATAATGGGGCGATATAATAATGTGAAATAAAAAATAGAAAGCGAAGTTGGGCGGGGCTCTAAGAAATAAAAGCTTCTGGAACATACCATGAGAATATACTTTTATAATTTCAATTGCAAAAGTAAGATGAATTTTGTATTAAAACCGATAATACATTTCTTTCCTATTTCAACTTTTGGTCCTGGCTACGCGAGTTTATGGAGTGACTGATGAACGTAGAAGGTGCATGTCAGGTTTGTAAGAACCGAGATATTTGGCATTTGGTGGTCTGTGCTTAGCCCGGAAGGGTCTTGGCGTGATAGAATGATAAAAATATTTATACAACTTTTGGTAATTTACACAATGCATACACACTACATTTTGTCAATAGTTGCAGGGAAAGTGTACATTTCTATTAGGCTGGTCTTTATGTTTCAAGTAATTCGCAACAATTTACACCACCTCATATTCCACATTCATAAAAAGTATACAATTTGTCTTAAATATAAAAAATTATTTTGAATCGCACATAATTCGGCTCTTATGCAAATAGTTAAGATCAAAATGTTAAGTATGAAAAAAAGGAAAAAAACAGAAAAGATTTTCGTTGGGACAAAAATGCATAAAATGAAACGTAAATACAAGATATAAAGGTTCGACCTACTTCGACCAGCTTATCAACAGAATTCAGTAGTTTTCCTTAGCAATTTAAATGTTCGCTATGCTCCCGTGAGCCCCTGACTGTGTCTAATTTTCTCAGCGAGAGCTGTCCTGACCCACGCTGTGCCATTGTCAATACTGGTGTCATTAATCAGGTGCTAAACATTCCGCCGTATTAATGTAGCGTCGAGTAGATTATAATGGCTTTGTTAGTTTTGACGTTGGCATGAAATCCCTATCATTTATTGAAATATCCAGCTCAAACCATGTTTGATAAGCTAACTGACTATATGATGAATTTACGGAACACAATCTGCATTCACTTTATATATTATGTATAATGTATGTACGTAGCTGTTTATAAATATATGGATTCATACAATAATAAGAAAACTAACGCTGGGATATTCGTTTTTTAAATATTTGCAATTGGCTTTTAAATATAACTTACAATATTTGTATGTATGTATTTCTGACAACAGCGATTTAAAACATGGTCTGTAATATTAAAGCTAATTTTAATTTAGTAACAAGAAATAGAATTATCATGGTCCTTGTCATTCTGAGAGTCGTGGAATAAAATGGTATAGCCTTAATCTAGAACGCTCACCAACGCTGTAGGCTCCAGCATTAAGCACGACCGAAGACTGCGTACAAAGTCACTTGCAACTGGAATACTAATGAACACAGCGAAACTATTTTAAAATATAATCATTAAAAAACAGGTCACATAATGGAAAACGCCGTAGATCTGATCCGAGCATGATGCTGACGTATATTTTGTTGGAATTAAAAGTACGCGAAATGAAAGGGATAGCATTACTGCGTGATGCAAG
>DWMF01000822.1:0-13019 GCA_018244815.1 Parelbella polyzona | reverse complement strand
AAGAAATTTGTTATTTTTACTATTTTCCCCGTATTTGTTCCTCCCTTTTTTATCTCCATAAGAACATTTCTCAGACTTCATGAAATACAACAAAAAAGAAATCAGCTAAATCGGTCAGCCGTCAGCTCGAGTTTTACGATTAGCAACACATTTAGCGTTTTACTTTTATTATTTTTATTTATATAGAATACTACGAATAACATAGTATCTTAAGATTTTTTGGAAGTAAGCGGATTAGTAGCTTACCCAAAGGTGAGGACCCAAATCTGAGAGGACTGGTAGAAAATGAAATTAACAGTAATAAATAAACAAAATAAATGTTAGTTTTGTTTTGAGATACATAATTAATAATTATATATTTGTACATACGTAATAAGATATACAACAATGTAATAACCGTAAGAACCGTAAGTTAAGAGTAATGTAAACCACTAGATTGCTATTACATTAGTGAATTGGGTTGTCTCTTGTATATCGCATGATTTATGTCAGGTGTCCGTTTTCGTCAGCGCTGGAGACTTCAGTGGGCCAAGGATAGCCATTACAGTGTCTGAGTGGTCTACAGTATAAATCGTATCAATTTTAGGTAACTGCTGCATATAAATGTTAGGTTCAGATATGAAGACTATGTTGAGTAATATACTTAGATTTTCTAAAGTGATTATTTGATAAATCAAATTATAAATGTTACCTGCTAGTAGGTACGATCTGTCGCTTATTAACAACTTCAAATATTACGAACAGAGGTTATAAAATTGGTTAATGTCATAATTGTACTAGTCTGACAGCTGCTGTCAAATAGTTAAGTCATGCTTTTTAGACGTATGCTATGAACGGAGTTTTGCTGCGTTATTCGGCATTTAACGCTATCTGTTTTGTTGAATTATTCTCAACATAAAAATTGGCTATTTTGATTAAATAGCAATACATCAGGTTTTAGAATTTCGTTATGAATACTCTTTTACGTCTGTTTTATTCACAGATCCGAAGCATGAACATAAAACCGACGCTTTGCTCTGAAGGCACATGAATAAGTCCATAAAATCAACGCTTTGGTTAATAAAATTTACTAACACAGCCAGGAATGTTTTTAATCATCTGCATTAAAGTTTTTAAGAGATTAATCAGTGATTGAGACCGAAAATGAGGATTATCTATGGGGCTTTTAATTATAATTCAAATGGAGTAGGTGTTTAAAACTTATATGGAGAAATTTAGCGAAGATTATTTTTTATATTTTAACAGACTGTTTGCCAAATAAAAAAATGGACATATTATTTTATTGGGCAGACCTACCCGTTTTGTACTGTCCCTATTATATTGTCTTGGTGTACAATAAAGAATATTTGTGTTCTGTTGTATTGTACTCGGCATGCAAGGTTATGAAATGAGAACCTCTATCATCGATCGACTTCTATATGCATTGACTTCACAAAGCAGTCAAAGTAGTTAATTATCGTTCGTCTTTCCACTACATTTTGAGAAATAGAAAATGTCACTACTGGTGCGGCGTATGATAAATATATAGTGGAAAATTTATTGCCTGATAAAAGTATCAAAACTACTGCGCCGTGTAAATTATGATCCCCGTATATTTAAAATTATGTTGTATTAATAAAATTGATTATGACCATTTAAAACTATGTATGTCACCGATAAGGTCACACGTAGTGACATTATGACAAGTATTAGTTAATTTAGTCATAATAAAATAGGGAATTTTGTAACGAACTTAACACAGTTTTGATAAAACCCCCACCTGTTACTATTTAATATGATATTAGTATTTTAGACATACGTAACGCATAACGATATACGCGAATTGGCTGACAGCGCTAGGATGCGAAGAGCTGAAGATTGAATGGCGTGCTATCAGAGAGATCTATGTTTAGCGGTGGACGGCAATAAGTTAATGATTTCTGATCGTGATTCGTGGTGATGACGATTGTCAGCAATAGCCACGTACCGCCATTGGTCTTGACATTTATAAATGGTCGCAAATATATAATTTATAACTCGACAAAAGTATCAAAACTGCTTGGTCGTGCAAATTATAATCTGTACGGATTTGAAATCAAGTAGCCAGTGGCTCTCGCAGTGCGCTAAGGAGTAGCCCGATAAATCGAGGTTTGATTCGTTTCGCCGAATAAATTTCAATTTTATCACTGAAAGGCGACCGGCACTTTAGCTTTATGTTAAATCGTAGATTCTTATATTATACAAAATAAGTTCCGCGAGTTTATTTACATCATTTATCTTATAGTAGTCCTTACGTATAGTCCGTATAATAAATAATCTTTTAGGAGGTGATGAAATATATTTTCCCAAAAAATTAAAATTAAAGACAAACAAAAACAAAACAAACTTCTACGTCATAGCGAATGGAAAAAGTCAAAAGTAATGTACGGTATCCATAATACATATAATTTGGATTATATCACATTATATGCTTTACGGTATATTATTACCAACAAATATTTCATAGAGTCGTTGTACAAGAGACGCTCTGCTGGGACATAACTTCGTAATCATAACAATGGAATATAAAACGACGGGCTTAAATCGTAAAATACGGCTTACAAGACGTTAAATGGAGGACATCTTGTTTACTGATAGCTTCTGTACACATTACATGCCATAAAATATCTATTGTGAGGCGGCTGACCACTGGCGAGAAAACTCGCTGGTGTTTCACCGGAGTAGCCCACCTACTGCAGTTTGAAGTCGAGAGTCTGTAAATCGAGTGTGTGGAACAGTGACGGGTGTATAGGTTGGTTTGTTAAGGCTCCCTTCAAATAGACCAGTTCGGAGAGCAGACAATTTCATCGTATTGAAAAGTTTGCACTTTTCAGTAAAGTCTATTTGTTCATTTGAATTGTTCTGTGCCGGCGTTCGAGAATCCAGTTTCCATAAAACATTTGAAATTAAAAAGTGGACTTTATTTAAATGTTTGAAGTTCTATTTTAAATGTGATCAAAATGTGTTCTCTTGAAAATTGTCTGTTCAAAGGACTCTGAACGGATCGGCGACGGTGGTGCAGGCTTGCTTGCTCACAAATGGATAGCGTTCTCATACAAAAGCACGCAGAGATGAGATCGGAATAGAATTGATAAAGTTTTATTGTGGCCACTGACCTGTCTCCGGCGCTTACTTCGAATTAAAGGGTGTTGTGCTCTGTATACATATATGTTTTATTTATTGTGTTTTCCTTATTGTACTACGAGTACATGTTCGAAAAGCGTAATAAGAATTGTGGTACATATTTGAGTAGATCTTATTATTATTATTTGTTTAATTGTTTTTGAACAATGAGAGGCTGCTCTAATGAGAGGCTCTATATCTAATTCCAAGATGTATTTTTGTAAGGGCTAACAATACTGTATTACCATCATTTCAAAGAATGTAAAATATTGAGCCCAACTGGCTGACTCACGCCGTCCCCCGATATCCGAACGCTACACCCATTTCGTACAATAACTTTAAAAGCCTTTTTGTTAGCGCCAATGACATAATCCAACTTCGTTTTGATGAAATCGATAGCTTGTACGTTTTTATTGCGGCTTCACCCTTAAATATCGTGCAGGGGTTAATCGGAATTTGATTACACATTTTTTTATTTGGTAATATCATGCCTGTATTTCACCAAAGGACTTACTCCCAGAGGTTTGTAGTACGTTTCATCAGATATGTTATACGTCCTATGAAATAGAAGGTGAGACTATTGCTATTCACCAGGCACAAATCCAGGCTTTGGTTTACTAATGGGAACAGAAAAATCTTATAACCTTAATTTTGGTTAAATATTGTTTGTACATTTGAAAGAAATATTGTACATATACATATGTTTTGTATCCTCAAAAGCTTATAATTTTTTATCCGTTACGTAATTATTAAAAAAATATGATTAATCACGATCAAGAATATTTATTCGTATTTTATTAAGAATTTCAAAATGAAATTTCGGATCTGACTAGATTCTAAGAACGACTAGATTCAAATTAATAAAATATTAAACATATATTTTCATGCAAAACAACACTCATCGATAGCATTTATCATAATATTTAATATTCAACTCATGTGAGTTGTATATTAAATATTGTGAGTTGTATATAAACACACATATCAAACATGTTTCTTAATACTTCTGAAAATGTCGCTTATCACCAGTCAGTCTACATGATAGTTTGCTAGCATTATTCACGCTTTACAAGGCATTATTTAAAAGCGATTTTTCTCTAAATACTCCCATTATCACAATATGTGACATGATCATATTAACTTTCACAGTTATTTACTGCGGTGTTATTGTATTTTGATCTAATAATTTAAAGGTTTTATTAAAATAAATATCCTCCTACATTTACAAGTAACATAATTATGTACAAGGAAAATATGGATTGTACAATTATACCAGACGATATGAATATATGCAATTGTACGTTCATTTATTGATCATCTGTCAGTGGTGGGTCACGTTAAATGGAATAATTTTAAAGACTTTATATTTGTTTTCTGTCAAAAAATTTACTAATAAATATTTATTGATTTTGTATTAACTCTCAATGTTTTGTTTGCAGGTAGTACAACAGATCTCACGCCAACATTGATAGGAATATATGATTCGCTTCTAGAGCCGGTTAATAGCCTCAAGCCAGAACCCACCTCTCTAGAGACAGCGAAAGACGCGAGGAACGACCCACCAGTTACTGAGCAAACACAAAACACCATGACCGAGGAAAAGGACAACGCAGAAACAATAAGCCCGCCGAAAGACCCTTCCACGAACATCGGTAGAGGCAAGATGCCGATGGCCACGTTAAACAAAAGTTCGCTTTACGCAAATCGAACTAAAAGTGATAAAAATGGTGCTAGTGATGAAAAATTTCAGTATGACCTTTCGTCCAGTGATTCAGTTCTACTTAAGGACAGCAAAGTTCAAAGAACGTTTAGAGAAAAGCAAGCAAGCGAAATGTCGACATTCGATACGTTGTCGCCAAATGTGAAAAGAATGATCTCTAGTGCAACGGAGACGACGTCGTTGAAATTTCAAAAGAAAACTGTAAGTGTTGGTAGGACATCAACGAGGCATAGATCTAATATACCTCTGGTTGGAGCTACTTCAAAGATATCTCAGTCCGGAGTTGAAATACTATCTTCAGTGGAAATTTACGATCAGCCCACAGGGATTAAAAACATTAACAAGAATACCGATGAACATGTGTCTCCAATCAAGTTACCGAAACCAGAATTTAAAATTGACGATTCCCAAAGTACATATGACGTTCCTACAAACAACATGCCGGCAATTTACGATGTTCCGAATTCTAACAACAAAACCGCATTCGATTCTCTATCTCTGCCTTTTATCGATCAATCTATCGAGCTCTCTATATCTTCAAACGATAGGGAGTTTGATATTAAACTTTCTTCTAAAGATAACTCTCCACAAAAACCCGAAGTAAAGACGCCCACACCTGAAGGTACTCCCGCGAAATTCCCTAAAACTACGAATGGAGGTACCAATAGTTTACATCGAAAAGAGTTTATAAACCGAATTGAAAGGTCACCAAAGCAGCTGCATAAAAATGAACCTTATCCGGAGGCAACAGGTTCTACCGGGAACTTGAAGGCATGTGCGATCCAAGACAAAGACGGGAAAGAAGTCACTAGACTTAATCCTCCAGTGATGGAAGTGACAAGACCACTGTCAATGAGCTCCATTGCTTCCTCCAGTTCTACATCGAGCAGTGGTGTTCAAAATAAGGGAGGAGTAAACTCCGCTTACTTGGCCTCAATCGAAAGTTTAGACGACCACAGTGACGCTGATATGACGTCAGCGAACGGGAGCAATAATTTTGTCAATAACGCTGGGATACTAAAGGCTAGTGTGTCAGAAGAAAGCCACAAGGAGAGTATACCAAGTAAGTTAATTGTAATATCTTCATTAATTGATACTAAACGATTAATCCGTCGAGGGATCCTATTTTTTTATTTTTATGATTGGTTACGGAATGAGTTTAAGATTTTTTAATTTGGGAAGATTAAAAATATTCCTATATTCTTATATATTAAATAAAATTTCCTCGCGCTCGTTGGGGGAGGCCTATGTCCAGCAGTGGACTGAGATAGGCCGATGATGTGATGTGAAAAATATTCCTTTGTAATCATCACTTTTACGAATTGACCTGTTATTCTATTTTAGAGTTTTTTGTAGAGTTTTAAAGTACTGTACCAAGGAAACACCCTTCAACTTATCCTGTAGCATTTAAAAACACTTTTCCAGGGCAGCATACATTCGAAGAAATGTCAGGCTTGTCACAGTTGGAGCGAGTGTGTGCAGAGATAGTTCAGACTGAAAATGTTTACGTGGAGGACCTGAGACAGGTGGTCGAGGTAAGTTTTATTTGTTTTAATTGTCTTTAATCCTAATTTTTCGATTGACACATTTTTGAACTATTTTATATCACATTTGTTAAATTTAACTTGTTCTTTGTTGGTTACTATTTTTATTTCTTAATTGACGTAACAGTTACAAATTTCCAGTCTATTACTGATCCATAAAACATCTGTTACAGCTTGATGTTTTGAAATATCACCCCTGCCCCAATTCCGTCAAACGTTAACGGTTAAAATATTCTTTTTTATTCTAATGTCTATTCCACACATACTTCCTGGATTTGTGAATACAGATGCAGTTCAATTCAAATTCTAATTGTTTTTTTGTTTTAAATCAACCATTTGCAAGCAATTACATAGGCCACTTGGTTCTTGGTCTTCATAAGATGTAGACATTTGACAATAGAAGCCACTGTGTCCTTTGTTTTGGTGCAGGTCTCTTCGTTCATTTTGAAGAGTTATTCGTCAACGTTAGTAATATGACAATACTTCAGACCCACCGCATTGGTGGTTCCTGTGTAACTTATTAAATACAGAATGTATAAGTTCTGCATAAGTGTACAATGGTCCATTGCATTAATTTAATTAATTATAATCTTTGCTCCGATTTTAGCTAGCCGCTGTCCTCATGGACAATATGTCGGTAATTTTCGATTATATTTCTCTATAACCAGCTAGTTTCATTCGTTTTTTGCTACCCTAATGTAGTATTTTGATCACTATTACAATTTTTATAGTCACTCCGGGGGTACTGCGTTCAAATCCATGACGCGCACCTCTTTACAAGTGTGTTTTAAGTTTAAATATCACTTGAAAACAGCAAAAAAAAAATATTTAGGAAACCTGCACACCTCAGAATTTATAAAAAAAAATTCTAAGGTGTGTGAAGTCTGGCAACCCGAGCTTGGCCAGCGTGGCAGACTGTGGCCTTAGTCCTCTCAATAACTCCAATTGCACCAGAAACCCATATTACACCAGTGGAATGATAAATGGGCCGAGTATTATTATTATTATTCATACCAATTATACGATTCATATAATTTCCCAATTCATTGTTTGTCAATGACTAACGTCTTTTTGTTGTTTGTTATTCCTAATATTAGTTTTAGTAGGTACTTAGGCTTAAACAAATTCAACTGTAATTACCAATTATTTTTATAAATTCGTTTATAGCTCATAACTTTATTGTCTCGTCATGACGAAGATGGATTTTTAATTGTTTTTGTTGAATCAGTCAGCATGTGTGGGTTTATTTGCTTGTGATTGCACGCTTTTAGTGTATAATAATTTGGTATTAAAATTATTCATCATCATTTGTCTGTCACAGTCTAGTACTGGACTCTATGTCCTCTTAACCTATTGAACACCATCACCTCCTGTTCTTGACCGACGGCGTAAAAGTCCTCTGTGCAATAAGTTGTTGATAATTAAATTATCTTAATACCTTTGATACTATCTCCAAACGAACAATTGTTCTATTGATATGGTTCCGTTTTGTAAAATATGTCATGGTAGAGAGATATCATTAATTAATTATCGGTGTTTTACTGTGTGCTAAGATACAGCACTATCTCTCTGATGAGGCTGGCAGCAAGGAGTATGGTCTTCGAGTACCGTTGATCATCACGTTATCCGCAGGTCTTTTTATTATTCCAATGAAACAAAACAGTTAACTGTTGATAAATGTATCTAAGAACATTTTCTGTTATCAGCCCAAAATAATAGTTCCAGAGATATTTAAATCCTAAATAGATCCTTGATGTAATTATGATAAATGAAAACTTGGCCTGAAATTGCAGACTATTAATGAAAAGATTAATGAAAGTGACTGAGCAAGGAATGAGAAAGGCTGAAAATAAATTGGATTATTTCAAAGCTAAAAGGAAATATTATTAGTCTTCCAATACATTTAGCTGTCAGGTTGTAACATAGCAACGAGTGCCCTAGTGACCTCATGAACATTAAATTTGAAATGACCTAGTTTCTTCAGTCCGTTTTATGCTGATTTCAAAGATATTAATCGGAAGTTTAACACTTTTGACCCGTTTACGTAGAAAATAATAACTTGATCCATTACCCTAAGAATTCTGGAGGTAACTCTCTTAGAATATAACAAAATCAGTAAATAAGAATTTTTAACCTTCTCGCCTGTATTCCCCGAAAGAGTGTTGTACACTTCCATGTCCACCTGTTAAATTCTACGTCGCATCATAGAGTCTATTGCCATATTTCGGTCACAAATTCCAACTAAGAACTGTTACTAAAAATGCTTGAGTTTAAAAAATCCAATAGTACCCGGTCACAGTTTCCCAATACTTGAAAAATAACACTGCATAGTTCTACAAAGATCAAGTACCACAACTATGTTATAATTATATTTCACGTACCATGAAGTGTAGTCAAACATACAAAAGATCTATATTTCTTCCTATAAGAATAGGTATGTAAAATTAATACATATCCCTTTAAATAGGATTATAATTTTATTTGTCCTTCGATATGTTAGGCTGTCAGACCATCACAGCTTCGTGTTTGTATAAAAAATCTATTTAGGAAAATAATTTTCTCTGTCCTTATTTGTCACGTCGCTCTTCGCGACTAATTAGCGCTGACAGCGCGACTAACGGTTTGACAGCTTTGACATCGGTCCGCCGTGTTCACCGGGCTCGTGCATGATCGGTATTTTTGTCATGGAGTACTATCAACTTTTAATTAATTTTGATTTCAAATAATATTGTTAATTAATCCTAATGTTATGTGTATTGTCAATTTATAATAATGTTTTTTCTTTAATCTAATATAATTTATACAATTTCCTCAATAAGTGTTGCCTTGCATGACGTCGTCACTAATAATTGTACAGACGTTCGGTATATCAGTTATAATATTATAACAAAACACAATGTAATGACGTACTGTATGTTAGTGACCTATTAAATAAATAAATAAATAAAGATAATGAATTTTAAATAACAACTAATAATGAATGTGTATGGATCCACCAGTGAATCATTAAAAAGTGTTGACGATAATAAACATTAAAGAATTCCATCGCCGAGTATTGTTCTTGTGTCGGCTGAAAAACAGCCAACCGAGCCTCATTGTAGGTCCAGAGGAATTGCTAGTGAGTTAAAGAAAGAAATGTAAGGTTCGTTAACCAATTTTGCTAATTTGATTTCCAGCAACCATTTATCTCTCAATCGAAAATAGTATAATCTTAATTAAAATAAAGTAAAATATCTTAACAATGCGTTCTTGTGATTGAACCGGAAAAATATTATAACTGACTTAAAACACGCTATCTTTTTCTTCACTAACACCTCGTTACTGTGAGAAGTGTCGTGCACAGATAGTACATTTGAACGATATCTATCGTGTCTGTCATTCGTTCACTGTGGTTCCTCATCTTTTTTACGTAACAATTTCTTTATTTCAAGGTTACAACTAAAACTTACTGTAACAATTATAGGACTACAGAAGCTATGCAATATTGATTTTCAAAAATTAATTTGTAAGTGTTGTAGGTTATTTTTTACTTATATATTTATAACATAGCGTGTAAATATTCGTTTAACACTCCACAGCATACTACCTAGAACTAGATCGATATAAAAGTAGTGAAGTAAATAAATAATTGCAAATTCAAAAATCAAATAAGCATTTACCACTCTATACCATAAATAATTTATTCGGCCATATAATTTGTATTGTAGTTAACTTTAAATATTTCATCAACGTGGCAACCCTATTTTCTCTACTACTTCTTCGCTTCTTACACGCGATGCTTTCAAAGTAAACTGGTTAAGTCCATTTTAATTTCACGATGAATGCGCGTCTAATGAATTACATAAGTCATTCGTTATACAACACGACTTTTTGTGTGTCTGTTATCAAACTTTTTCGTCTGCGGACAACCAATAAATCTATGACTAGCTACTTTCTCTCTATTCCTTTTAACTTCGAGCGATATATTTATATTCCAGCACAACGACAATAAATTAAAGTTTGAAGCGTGTTGTGATAAAAAAATAATCTAATGTCATTGAATGAGTATGTTATTATTCTAGGTTGATTAATTGCTTTGTGAATTTTGAAGATTTCAGATTTCACTTGAAAACAATTACCAGTAAAACCTAAATTTGAAATTTTTAAATTTAAAATTCACTCTGAAATGAAAAACAAATAAACTTCTGTTAAAATCGAAGAAATACAAGACAAAGGATGTTTACAATAAAACTCGTATTTGACCAAGATTGATAATGAATGATCGTAGCTGTAAACAACATCTCTCAACAGCAATTGTTTAATTGCCGCGGACATAGACAAAATGGCCAACCGCCGACAACAGATTAATTAACTTTATCGTATACTACACGATAACTTTGAATCGGACAATACTGGATAGTTTGAAAAAACCAACAGTATTAATGTCGCTGGTAATGTAATGATTCTCGCATGCTTTTTTGTTTTAGGAAACAAGAATGTTTTTAACACAAGTTGTTTTTAATACGAGTTATTTTTTAATACGAGTTTTTTTAAAACACGTTCATAAACCTGTCAATTGGCCATCTTTCCGTGTACTTCACTCAAGTATACCAAAACTAAATAAAAACATTTACACATATAAATTAATCACTACAGCGTATCTAATAATAAGGTTTATGTAAAAAGAAAACAAAATAATTATATATAAAATCATCAAGCCACTAGGGCAATTGCTAATTTTCTTGAAAAATATTTCAGAACAACAACTTTAACATTAGTCGAACATAAAAATAAGTTTTTACTAGTAATTCAGAAATCACAAAAAACTATAGAATAACTACGCTATAAAAGAGTCGATAAAGCAAGCTACAAAAAATGTGTTGTGATTTTGAAATGAATGAAATTTATCTAAAAACAGTTTACGTTACACATTCTTTTATAAAATGTAACATAACCACATAGAAATCTGTATAGATTTGTCGAGCATAGTTACATAAAGATTTTCTCAGGTAGACAATGAAATTTTGGTAGTTTACACAAATTCAGGGTGGGGCAGAGTAGCCATAATCTTAACTGAATGCCATTTTGTTAAAATTTAAAAATTTGGGTTTTGTTCACATTGAAAATTTAATAGAAGGATTTTAGTCAAATGCCATCTCCAGGGTTGATTTAAATTTCTGCTCGGTTTATGGCTTTCTGAATATATAATAATAAATATACGAGTATTATCATATACGTACGTCAATCTTTGCTATGTCAATTATGTCATCGACGTACAAAAATTGCTCAACCCAACACGGCCTTTGTCATTAGTTAAGACGTCTCAAAGTCACACAGTACGAATGTTCACTTCGACTCAAAATTCTTACACAATTCGTCATCTGTTTGTACAAGTGTGACCATATAATTTAATGTATGTACGTATGTAGAAAGATCGTAACTTTAATGGCTTAAGATTAGTATTTTTCATTATCTCTACAATATTTAAATTCATGACTGCACGAAACTAAACCGTGTTAGAAAACAATTGTTTTTTGGAAAATAATGCACTGTGAAGCGTTTCCGTAATATACTAATAACTTAGTACAAACTAGACTGACCGACACAAACAGTCCTATTCGGTGTCTTATTCAAGGTCGACAGCGGACGTTTATGAGTAGCAACAACTACTTGTTATTGCTGACTGCTCAGTTGTTACTCTTTTCACTTACTAAAGATTATTATTTTAATTAAATGTAATTAAAAATTCAATCCTGTTTACTACATCTTGATATATCTATGATGATCTACCTGTAATGGTTTGATAAAGCAAATAAAATAAAGTCGTCTCTTTATTTTATGGCGTCAGAGTTAAAGATTCTCCAGGAACTCGTTTCTATCAAGATAACAGATACGTAAATACAAAATAACCAGCAAATCTTTACCATTCGGCTCACAGCAGGTAAGATTCGAAAGAATTTGGCGGTAAAAAATTCTAAGATACATACAAGTACTGCTAGCTTCGTAGTGTTGCAGACACTAAAAAGCGGTCTAATTTAACATGCTGCGATTTTCAATCAAGTTGATTTGGCAATGACTGGTATTACCAAACCCTACGCAATAAGCAACTGATCAAATCTGACTGAATGAAGTGCATTTTTTGACGCCTACAATCAAACTAATAAGATGCTCATAGACTATACAAATCATTTCCCAATAGTTATTTTGATTATCTATCTATTCTACAAACAGTAGGAAAAATTGTGAATGTGTTGCCAGCTTTAGGACAACTTAGAGTGATTTAAGAAAATGACGATTTTGTTTGCAAGCATTTCATGGATCTTTTCACATTGTTGCTTAGCGTTTTAATGTCGAACTGTCTATTGACTAGGCCTGAGTAGGTACTATGATATTAGCATTATTACATTGAGTTTTTCTTTGAAATTTTATTGCGAAATATTTTAACAAGAACATCCTCTATTAATTCTATGATATTAAATTGATTGATCTTCTTTCAAGATATGAAAGAGCATTAGTTACTATTCTTCTTCTTCTTAATCGTCTACTCTTGTCAGAGAGGTCGTGGTTGATGTGATGGTCACAACGGTTGAGCCATCGTTCCCTTCCAGGGCTGCTGCACGTAGTGCGACGTCCCT
>DWMF01000821.1:0-13020 GCA_018244815.1 Parelbella polyzona | reverse complement strand
ACCTATAATTAATATGGGACGTAAAGCATTGCATACTATCGCAGGTATGTAATCTTTATAGTGTCTAAATATTGTTTTTTTTTTATGTTAGACATCCCTAAAAATTCTTATTTCAGTCCCTTTAAGAGCTGTTTAGGTACATAAGTAACTATGTAAGTAACAAATTATAGAAATAAAACAACGTTAACATTTACTGTGACTCCTTAGTTTAGTTTTATTTATGGAAAAAAGGCTTATACTAATTATTTTATGAAATAAACAGTTGCCGCAAAATACGTGATTATCAACGTGACTCTGTGTCATCTGTAGAGTTCTGCTCATCTGTTTCGGACTCCTGCTGAAGAAAATTGAATTTAAAACACATAAGGACGTAGGTATGTAGTAGGTGCAGTGTCTTTAATTTTTATTTTTTAAATTCATTCGTAATATCGGTTATATTTAAGGGGCATGGATTACTAATAGTACGTAATGACAATTCTGCCAACATAATAATTTCTTACCGTTGTGTCATCATCATCTCTGGACGGCGAATTCATCAGAGCCGCGAGTGAACTGGATCTTCCTTTACCTGACACATTACTTTCGAGCGATTTTATTCTTCCTAAGCTCTAGAACAATATGCAATCTTACATAAATTAGGTTTGATCGGTAAATTTTACAAAATTTAAATACGGATTCAAATTTTTTGTTCATACATTCATTTCACTCATGCGTTATCATCATCATTATCGATTCTTATCGTTTACCGTTAGGCACAGGACTTCTCTTAATCACTAACGTATATAGGAATCTAGGTAATTATGTAATATATTTTAGTTTAAATCTTAACTATGACAACATGGAGGCAACAGGAGGAGTAACAGCATCAAAATAAAATTAAAGAGTAATATAACATTGGCGCAACGACGTAATGCGCTGGCGATTAACAAAGACGATTAAAGAGTTACGAGTAATCTTCTGCCATTCTAAGACTGTTAGCGAAGAAAAAGCGTGACAGCGAAAAAAATTAAATTATTACTTTACATGTTGAGACTTCTAAATGTTGTCTGTACGGAAATGTCGTGTTCAGAATAGGAAAAGTGTATTCCCGCGGAGATTCAGAATTCTACACTATAGATCTCAGTAGGTAATTTTATTTAAGCAGTATGATCCACAAAATTCATTAGTAAGTAGGTATCTCACGCAATCTCTTTTAATACGCGCTATACTTTATAATAGTTCGGTTTTAGTTAATCTCAGCGAATCTCGATGACGGGCAGATGACAATGATACTTAAAATTTTTTTTTTGGGAAATTCAGGGATTTTTTAAACTGGGTAGTCACCGCGCTATCTTCATTATCTTTATACGGTGACTGTTGAGGATTCATCAGCGATGCTAGTGATGAGGATCTTGCAGAGGTACCAGTGTTCACTTGCTTTTCTGGAGACCTCAACTTCCGCCTAAAGTTCTGTAAGCACACATTTTTATGCCCCAGCAATTTTAAGTAAGCAGGTTTTAATAACATTATAACACTGTTCGGAAATTTGACAATATGATTTACTTTGTGTCAGAACACAAATTATTAGTTGCCAATTTTAAATTAATAACGTAATGAAAAGTTAATTTGTTCAGCTAGATGATTTATGTGATAACTAGTTAGATATAAAATATTTACCGCTGGTTCTCCTTCTTCGGGAAGACCTGTATTAAACATCTTAAAAACATTCCATTTTAATCAAAATTAAAATATCTGTAAATGCATCAATTGACAACTATAGAAATACATAAAATGAAATTACCTCTAAATCAGCCTTTTCGTTTATATCAGCGATTTGTTGATAGGCAACCGTAAGGAGTTCAACGGATTTCGCATGGAACGTCATTTCAATCATGACGAAGTTCGAGAGAAGCGCCTTCAACTGCTGCAGCTTGCGACGCTCGAAGAACTCAGTTTGCTCGCTTAGTCCTTTAGCGGTACGAGACATTTCTGCTGATGCCTTGAGCAATTCCGATTCCGCGTATGTCTACAATGAATAAAACTTTATTATTTTTCTCTAAATTAGATTGAATAGACAAAAAGAAGTTTCGCATTTATACCAAAAAATGCTCGTTAGTAATGTAGACTCGCAATGAGAACGTAGGTATACTTATTAAAATAACATGAGAAGTGATCGAAAAAGTCCCATGTTTACGTCTCATGGAATTGGTGGTGAACCTTTTGCCATACCTACATCGGACACAGATCCAGGCTCAGAGTTACTACTACTACTAGACTACTACTAGAAATTCTAAATTAGAAAAATCCAATAGTACCCGCCCCGGGACTGAACCCGGGATCTCCCGATCGGCCGTCGTGCTTACTAACATTCAACCAACGAAGCAACCTATTAACAATATTTTGACATAACTATCCTGTGTGTCTGGGGCCATCCTAGTAAGCATTTTAGTAAAGTCTGTGTCAGGAGTCTCCATCCAACAATGACCGATTAACATCTGATGCTAAAGAAAATGTACGGTCAGCGTAAAAATCTGAAGAAAAACGACGCACTACTTGTTGTCTATTAAACGGTTGTCGTTCTCGGGCTTTATCCAACACCTTTTTCCTCGCGAGTTCTTTTTCTCTGACGTTCATAGTGTGTTTAAGCTCCTCTCGCGCATGCTTGCAGATGTTCTCGTACTGACTTAGCTCGCCAATGACCTGCCAATATGTAACATTGCAGAAGTTGAATATTCTGTCATTAATTCTATTACCCATGATGAATGACGGATTAGGTCGTAAAGGATGGTTTTGACAATAAAAGTTTCATACCTATATTTTACCATTATTGTAATTAAATAAGTATTGAGTTTTGGTAGTGTTAGCTGGGATTTAAACGCCTTCGATTTTTAAATCGTTACTAAAGTTCGTCAAATAATATACATTGTTATAATGTTGAAAAGTAGGTATCTTATAATTATTATCCTATTTTCATTACAAATGAATATTTTTCAAAAATTTGAATTATATACATTAGATCTGTTTTAATTAAAGGTGCCTGTAGTACATTATTGTCATAGAAACGTACTCAAAAGAAATACTTACTTATTTTTGAATTATTAATTAAATCTGTATAATTACCTTAGCCTCAAGTCGCTGAACTTGACAATTTCTGTATTCTTCTATAGCAGTCAACGTTAGAGACAAATTATCTAGTCCTACACTCAATGACTTATTAACTAATTCGTTATTGGCATAATCTTTTATGACTTTGGCTAGTTCGTCGCCCATATCACGTAATCTGTGGAATAACTTTTTTTGGTAATATATTTATTTATATATAATTATTGTTATGCAGTTTTATGTCCGTATTGTGTTATAGTGGGCTTTGGCTTTTAACTTCTTTACAAATCTAAATATATTATTTACCAGTCGGGACAATTTTTTTGGAATGATGTAGAGTTAACTTAATCTAGTATCAGATATTATTATTATATCATCACGCCAGGTCCATCACGGGGTAGGCAAAGGGCAACGAGTGCCAAATATCTCTGTACTTACAGACCTGCCGTGCTTCTTTCGCATTCATTACCCTCTTCATACATGCAAGTCGGTTAATGAAGTTAACGAAGACTATAACTTAGTTACTTTGTATTTATCGGTAACGGAACTGCAGAAGTGGGACTTATATTGCAATTAGAAAAACTTTAGAATGAGCGCAGATGGTATTGATCAGTCCCAGTCCTATTCGAATGTATCCACAGATATGTTTGTACTTACTCCTAAATCCTCTTGTATTAAAGACGAGCATACTAGAACATCCATATCAAATATATCCTCCTTAAAACTACATGAAAAGTAAATCTAAATTATGTCCAAGCTTACATTTGGTTCATAGCATCCTGTTTTAAAAATATGCCTTGTTACGAAATACGAATCGAAGTGAACAGGAACACACTTGTAAGCGATTTTATTGCGTTGCTGTATGGGGTAAGGGTAAAAATAGGGTCAACTGGGTCAACTTGTATTGTCTGACAACGCACGGAATATTTTTCAATTGTGACTACATACGATGAGTGAACTGGTCTACATTTACCAAGTTAGAAGCTTAGCACTAATAGTAAGTTATATGTAAAATATGAAAGGTGTTAATAATTTAACTAAACCTTGCAGTTTTCCTAGTGTAGTCACCAAATCCAACACATAATTCCCCAAAATTTTTCTCCACGTTATTTATACGGTCTTGAATGAACTTCGCCTGCTGCTCGTAGCTTAACGAGTGGGAATATTCTCCTCTGAACATTTTTGAATCAGAATTGAAAGTTATATTTATACCTGATTAAAAATATTTACAATATCTCCTAAACTATAGTTGGAGTGTTCGTTGTCATGGATACACAATATTTTTTGGCAGGTTTAACCAGTTCGAGTCATAATCATTCGTACAAATTTTATTTTGTGTAAAATGCGCCATCTAGTGACACAAGTACATAAGCTGGTTTGTAGGCAACGTCCCCAGATGGCGGCGTACATTGTACCTACCTCACACATGTGACTAACTGAGTATTCGATGTTTCTATCTTTTGTTACATAATTGTATTTATATTCTATTACAATACTCCCCCTAAAGTTGTGTGGAAAAGGCATTTAGTGGGTAGTGTTTCATTTTTCCATGTATTAAGAATCACCTGTGAAGTAAGCTGTCAATGTCGCTGTCAATTGTAAACAAACAGCTGTTCGCTTATTGTTATACATTTGTAATTTTTGTTATTGGAATAGGTGATAAGTTAACTAATGTCTGAAAATGAACGAGGAAATAGACGAGTATGATATTTATCATCAAGACTTCACCACGGCATCTGAGTGGGAAGTATTTATAGCACGATTAGAAGAGGTGATTAGTGAGTGGAATTTGAGCAAGTTCAAGTTAACAAAGCGTCCCGCAAAGTACTCCAAGAAGTGGGCGACAAAGTCAGAGGATCTAAAATTTCAAGGAACTACCTACACGCTGTCATATCATAGTTTAGAACCGGCGAAGAATACGGAGAATATAGAAAACACTGAACAATCATTATCAGCTGAACTTCTAAGTGATCTATGGGATGCTACTTCAAACTTTATAGACGATGTGGACGGTAGCCCGCATCCTGTATCGAACTGGTACGGCTTAAAACGGTACCTGATGCTATGTCCCAGTTCTCCCCTTGTGGATGGTAGTATGATAAAGTTGATTATGAGTTCTATGAATATTGCATTTGGTAATGTTGACTGTGGTGTGCCTATATTTGTTAAAATTCGTGAACATTGGCAGCAAACTTATCTTGGTTTCTTTGAGGATAGTGAATTTAAAACTAGTTACGACACAATACATTTGAAACGTATTTCAAACCAATGTTCACATCTCAGCGGCCTTGTCAGTTTGTTTAAATCTAAGATTGCATCACCAGTGGCCTTGGATGCTGTTGTTGTGTCTGCTAAGTTTTCTTATGAATTGAGGGATTCAGAAAATTATGCATGGAGACAGAGAGCTTTATCTAATGAATTCTTATCAATTGATGGATTTGATGTTAAAAAGTTGACCGAGCTCCCTTTTGGCTCTGAAAGTAATCCTATACAAAGTGCACGATTGAATGCAATATGGCCCCATTTCCGTGAGAGTACTATTGTGGAATCTTCAACATTTTCCGATATTGATCCAATAATGGCTCCAACATGGACCATTACGATAAAGATGAAAAACAATATAAATTATCAGCTGTCAGATTTAATTGGTAAAGTTATGAAATTACTAGATAATAAAAACCTACTGATGGATGTATTAGGTTTAAGTAAAAGTCTTGGGCTGGTAAATCCTTTGCACAAAATAACCGAAGCCCCAATAACAATTTCTAAATTGGTCAGAGCTGCTATTGGTCATGGAACCAATATGGCCGAGTTCAAAGGACCTATTACTGATGACTTGTTAATGCCATTGCTGTATTATGTTTTTCCTGATGCTGTTGAAGATAATGTTTATCCATATCCAAAAAATTTGGATGTGGATATCAAACAAGTAAGTATTTTGTACATATTCTTCTTATAAGTCTTAATAATTACTGTTAGATAATGATATTGAATGCTTGGTAACACCCCAATAATTCATAGAAATATTGCACCCCAATCTTCTGTTTGCAACCTCAATAATTTGAATACAAGAACAATAGTAATATTAGTGGCACTGTGCTCTTATAATTTAATACTAAAATTCAAGAAAACCTCAGAAGAACTCAAAAATAAAGAATTAAACATTTTGCACAGAGTTAAAATATAATATACTTTGATGTGTCTGGCTAAGCTCATGATTATGGCAATGTATTTTATGGAACTATTATTTTGTAATATTTCCATGACTTGGATTGTACTACAGCTTTTTCTACTAATGATTTTTATCTTACCAATGGACATAATGACAAACGAACAAATGTATAAAAACATTCTTGCTATATATTCTATAGAAATACTCTTAGTTAATTATGTTTTTTATCATTTATATCTCACAATGTTGTTATTAGCAACATTTTAAGAGCACTATTTAGTATAAGCCAATAAACAAAAATTTAAAATATTTTTGTTTCACTTTTTCAGAGTGACAGTAGTGAGCCTAAATTGTGTAGTTATGTGACTGCAAGCCCTGAAGATGGCCTTGTCTGGCGCCTGTCTGTAACTGCGGCACGCTTAAATGATGCCGGTGGGTTGCCATACCTGGCACATTTCTGGTATGAATTTGTTCAGGAGCTACAGTATCGCTGGGAACATCGTATTATTGTGCCAGGGTAAGTGTTATAGATTTTGTTACTTTTTAATCATATCTTACACAATAATGTTTCTTGGGTGGAGTACTAGACAGTCATATAATTAATAATTTTATGTAATATATTAATTTATTAAAAGTAAAGTTGCACATAATATTTATTAAAATTATCTAAAGGCGTCCTTTTGACATATGCGGATTGAGCATTTTACACCATATTGTGCCTTTTTGAGCTGATATAATGATTACCATAATGACAATTTCTTGAATAAACATACTGAGATTGTTATAAGCTTCAAATTTTATAGCATCTTTTTTGGATTGTGCAATTTACAACTATGATAATAATAAATATAATTCTAAATACAGTAAATTAAAAAGTCTAATATTTACATCTTAGAACTATATAATGACATTTAAGTATAAATTTACAAATAATAACTGCTTATATTTAAGTACCAGACAAGACAGTAGATATATAACTGAATACTTTTTATACTTTATTTAAGTAGATAATGAAAATTCTTTTAGTTCTAATCCAATAAAAGTAACTTCTTGTGACTAGTAAATAATATTCTTAGAAATTGTGATATAATAAAATTACATAATCACTTTTTATTGCATTAATTTATTTCCACATCTTTTCAATATCGTGAAATATTTAAAATAAAATAGAATTGAAGAAATTTGATTTTATACTTATTAATTTAATTATACTAACCTCTCAATGCCTTAGCTAAATAAAATCGACGTTATCATATTTACACCATCAACTCAGGGAAGCTAAAATGGTAGCTTTGAGAGTTCGTTGAATGCGGTCTTTGACGACCGAGCGTGTCGTTAATTGTCCAAATTATATATTTTATCCGTTTGGCACGTGTGATGCGTTCTGCGGTGGTGACGGTGAGCGCACCGACGGTGGACGCGGGGCCCGCGGCACCTCGAACTGCAGGCTCTTCGTTCTCCTGTTCTCCGTGAGCAATGTCCGCGCGGCGTCCCGTTTTTCCCCGCCGAGTCCTTTACGCGCTATAAAGGAACCAGGCCGCCTCTAGTGGTCGCGTTTCGAGCCATATAGATATCCATGTCGTGGTCGGTCCAATTATCGGAGGTGTCGCAGTAGCCCAATCCGAGGGAGCCGACGCTGTACCGGCTGGCGGGCCTCGAGCGTGATCGCGGTCTTCTCCTAGACCCGGAAGTGCCCCCGGTGGCTCCGCCCGCCGCCCCGCTAAGAGATAGACGGGACGCTCGTTCCGACGCTGCTCCTAAGGACTGACGAGATTGTCGAAGATCTAAAAACATGGAAGACATGTTTGGAGAAGTTAAAGAGTTTGCGGTTGTTGGTCAATGTTTCACCGTTAATTATCCTCGTTAGTACAATTCGTGTCACCTTTCTTAACACGGTTATGTTCATTGCTCGTTAGCTCATATTTTAATTGCTTTTAAGCAGAATGAAACAGTTGCTATATTTTAATTTAATTGAAATTTAATTTACGGCTATAAACTGAATCGCGTTAACATTTAATTTTATTCGACTACGCTTACGTGCAGTCGTTAATTAGTGGTTGGTTATGGTGAAACCATGTTCAGCTAAAAGCCGAACTACGGTAGCATATACATATATGTACATATGTCTAGTCTACTCGTAAAACAAATATAATTATTTAAAATTACTTACCGGTTCGTGACCCTAATAAACTTCCTGGATATCCAGGACCATACCGGCCGGAATGTGAGTAACTATGTTGCGACTGGCCATCCGCCAGAGAACGCGCGCGACCCGGGCGACCCGGCAAGGGTTCCGTAGCCGTTGGCTCGTTATACGTACGAGCACGCGGTATTGATCGCGCACTGTACGCAGACACTTGATCCCACTCTCGCTGTTTCCCAAACGCTCCGAGGGTAGCTAGAGAAGAAAGGGGACCGCTGGGACTTGGCGTTCCTGTAAGTCCTCCGCAACAGGGATTCGGCATCTTTTCAGGAGCTTGACTATGCAGACGATGAACAGTTCGCGATCGTCTCCGTGAGGCGGCAGCAAATATTAATACCGCTACAACAATAGTACCACAAATAGCAGCACTTGCTGCTATGGTTATTTTGTCCATGTTTGATGCTGCAGCTGATACCGTACGTACTTCCCTACATTGAGAATATGGCACCGTCTCTGGGCTGACATGAACTTCTTCCAAGGAGATAACGCAGACGACAATGCATTCCTGTAACAAGGACAATATAATTTACTACACATGCACCAATATAATATCAATAAAAAATCCATTTACCGCATTACCTGAGATGGAACATTTTTAATTTTAAACTCCCTTTCACTAGCTTCTAAAGGTGGGCCTTGTTTAAAACTTTTATCTCCAAAAAGTCTATAAACTACTCGGAAACCGAGAATATTAGCGACGTCCGAATCCCACTGAATAATAACGGAGTTATCTTGTCTATAGGCATTTTTTACGATGACTTCATTAGAATCGTCTATTTTTGGTTTCTGTGGAGGGAAGTTCATGACCAGTGGTGGTCTTTGGTGCGAAGCATGTCGCCATGTAGGGGCAGCTGGACGTACAGACGGAATCCTTCTTGGTTGATCAGTTGTTGTGCTTACTGTCAATGAAATTGGAAGCTTCGTTGTAGTTTCACTATTTGTTACTGTAGGGATAGTAGACACATATATCGAATTATTAACTGTTGTCATTGGCGAAGTTGATGGAGAAGTGGTCGTTGTTATTATTGAACTTCCTTCATTGGTCACTTTTATCGTAGTCGCTATTTGCTCAGTTATTGTGTTTTCATGTTCACAAACAAGTTCACTGGGTTCGAAGCTATAAAATTCACGCTCACGAAAGTGTGGAGGATTGCCGCAAAATTGTGGATTTCTCTCACGAGAAGTGACTTGTAGCTCGCCGTTACGAATCCATTCAATTATCCAACGCAGACGACAATCACAATTTAAAAAACGTCCACCAAGACTCAGGCCTCTAAGAGTGTGGTTGAGGTGAGCTAATGCTTTTTCTGGAACCGTTGGTATCGGGTTTCCGTCTAGCGCCAACAAAGTAATTGACGGGTTTTTAAGAAAAGCATCAGTTGGTAATTTGTTTAATAAATTAAACCCTATGTCTAAAACTCGTAATTCTGTTAAGCTTTCTATAGCGGCAGTTGGAAATTCTGGTAAAAGATTGTTCAAAAGACTCAATGAGCTCAGAGTGTTTTTTATTCCAGTAAAGGCATCTTGTCTCAAATTGACTAATAAATTCCTTTCTAAGTTCAAAGCTGTTAAGGAATCTAATCCTTCGAATGTACGACTTCCATCTGGCCCAGGAAGTTCCCTTATACTATTTTGAGATAGATCAAGAAACGCGAGACTTCTAAGCCCTCGAATACATTCTGGGACAATTTTTTGTTTTGTACCCTTAAGGTTTAGGTTTTTAAGTGAATTTTGAAGACCTGAAAGCGCTTGGGAATCTAATGTCACGTTGTTGTCGGATATTTTCAATGTCGCCAGTTCATGAAGGGTGCTGAATGAGTTATTGTGAATATGGTTAATACGATTCCTTGATATATCCAGTAGAGATAAGTTTTTGAGCACTCTTAGTGCATTAACTGGCACTTCAACTAGCTCATTGTCTTGTAAGTTTAAGTTTTTTAAATATGCGCCTTGTCCTTTAAATGCGTCGTCTTCTATTGTCTTCACTTTACACCCAGATATCTGGAGGTTTCTAATTGCGACGTTAGTAAAAATGTCATCACCAAGAAGTCTGACTGTAGAGTTATTGATGTACAGGAGATCTATCACAATTTTACGTGCATTCGAGTCTAGCGCAGTCAGAAGTATTGGGAATTCGACCTGTAATGGACACATAGATAACTATTAGCAAAAATGCAAGCTCACTTTTGACATAATACATACAACCTTCAGTTCTGTTTTATTGCTGCATACTGTTGATACGGGACATATTCGGCCCGTAGTTCTTTACTTCATTTTTCAAGTAAGTATTGATGCTTAGATGAAAATGAAGCTACCCGTTTGTCAGAAGTCTTTAATCCGTTCTCTAAGCTTCTCTTACCAACTCTTTAATGTGCAATTCGAACACAAGTACTCCTATGAGAATTTTCCTATAGAGATCTGCATATCATTTGCGATAGCGTCAGTCTTGACAGCATGATACTTAGAATTTTATGGGTGTAATGCTGTATTAATGATCTGATGTACCTGATCACATTGCACAGATAGTTCCCTGGCTAAATTATACGCGCAGACGCAAGTTGTCTGCAGCGCGGGGATGTCTTTCCACGGGCACTGTCCATGCGTCTGTTGTATGACCATCATAAGAAGCGCTGAGGAGAGCCACCATCGGAGTTGGTCGTGATGCAGCTGGAATTTAAAATAATTTGATTTTAGTATTTTGTCGTAGTATTCCTAATCTCCCCTGTAGGTTTTTAATTCTTATGTTATAGTAATTTACTTTGATAGCTGCTACAAAATGAACCCGCGCTTAACTACACTATAACAACCAAAACGTTGAAGAGCTTGAGTTTTATCAGAAAATTGAAGATTGAATATAAATAGTAATGATGTTGTCAAAAAATGTTCGCATTCGTTAAACAAGATAAAGGTTGATTGCCTCTTTGGTCTAGTAGGTGCAAGCGCGACTACTAAGCGAGAGTTTTTCTAACTTGAAATTCCTAGTAGACTCACTCTTTAGTCTACTGTGGGACGTATAACATAAATGGTGAATCGTGGGGATATTACAGTGCTCTGCCTACCTGTTCGCCAAAACATTGACGTGCTATTATATGTAAAGTTTAAGGTATCTAAACATTTGTTTAATGCAATTAAGGTATAATGTGCAATTGGACTAAATAGAATATTGGATTTTTTCCTAATATTTACGTCGTGACGTGTCATAAAAGTATCATTGAATCAAAGTATTATGCAGAACGAACAGTCGTCCGTCTAATATTATTATGCTAGAGACATCGCTGGCGGTGCGTGTGACGAGGTAGGCAGCGTGCGGCAATCAGCCGGCGCACGGACCGTTGCGGAGAGAACTGCAGTTGCTCCGCGAGCTACTAGCCCGGAAAACTCTGCTTTCCCTGCACGTGCGATCGACAATTAATTGTAACTACGTCTCTATTGTGCAGCGAGCCGTGCCGCCTCGTTGGGTTTTGCGAATATCAGTCGTGCTATCTCTTTGCGCTTACTTTTAATCCTTTTGCACTATCTTTTGATGTCTTATTAATACGTACGAATGGTTACATATTAGAATTACCCGTACACTATGCTTACAGTAACATTTTAGAATTGCATGCTGATAATAGCCAAATACGATAGAACCATTTAAATTGAAATTCTTATACCCAAATTTGCTGCAATCAAATATTTATATTTGTTCTTTGACAGTGTTGCTTCTTAGGTTCTAGCATTAAAATCAACGGATGGAGTGTGTGTAGAATGTTAGTTTTAAAATGTAAAATTACATAATATTAAAACAGATATAAAACAAACATGTATAGAATGCGGATGTCGACGGACGCTGATACCGAGGGAACCCGACCCTCAACTTGACCAAATATATCAAGTACTGACTGATGGGGCAGTTAGACGTTTCCGAAACTGGCCTGCATTTGGGAAGAGAATGATGAATGCGGAAGAAACACAGTACGTCTGTAAAGATCGAGATATTGGACATTCAGTGCTCTCTGCCTTCCCGTAAGGAATTGTCGTGACGACGTAAAGAAAATTAAAGACCGTTAAAGTGTTATGGCTTCTATATAACTTCAAACAAGCAAAGTTACTCCCTAACACCCACATGAGGTACCAATACTTCCAAGAAAATGTGTTCATAAACGTGGTCTACTTATTTTGTCTTATGTAACACTTTAAATTAAGGGTACAAGAATGTTTTAATGCCTAATGATATTTGTTTCCAGTCTACCCTTGATGGTGAACAAATCGTGTGATAGATGCATTCAACACACAGATTAAAGACATATGTAATCAATCAACAAAAATGATGTCAGCCATTTTTTAAAATTCTAACCTGGTAAACAGGCAGATGGGTCATCTGATAGTAATTAATAAAATCACCTTTGTATAACGTTACAGAAGATGCGTTAATGGCTTTGAAGGCAATGTCTTTTCCCGCGTTTTTTAACAAGCGTCATGTTATAGCGCTTGGAAATACTTTGCGAAGAAGTTCATTTGTTTTTATGTGTCGCAATCACAATAACGTTAATGAATTGGGAATATGTACCCAATTTCAATGTGA
>DWMF01000820.1:0-13025 GCA_018244815.1 Parelbella polyzona | reverse complement strand
CTGCTGGACGCGACGGCGGCGCAGGGCGGCCGCCGGGACACGCGGCAGATGTTCGAGCTGCTGCACGGCCTGCGGTACTGCAAGCCGGCCAACTCCTTGCTGGGGCCGCTGGTGCGAGCGCATTTGAAGAAGTGAGCCATTGTTGTTTTATAAACACTGTATTGAGCATTAGGGTTCAATTTTGCGAGTACTTATTAATTTGAGCTTTCCGAAGATGACGTAATTTTATCTTGGATATAATTAATCATCATCATTATTACGTCAGCCTCTTCCGTTTCACTGCTGGACGTACATCGACATCGACGGCCTTTCCCAATTTTGGGTATAATTATGAAGTATTATGGTTTTCCGCGGACTAAGAATGAAGCGATTATGAATTTTTGTGTTCCAGTTTAATAAGGGGTACAAGGAATATGTTCCAAGGACTTTCGTGCGCTAACAATATAGTTTTACAAAGATCACTTATGTCTGCTTGATTGATTATTGGTTATTGATTGATCGGTGACCAAATAAGTTCGAGCGATATTATTTAGTCTTATAGTGTTGTGAACAAAGGTCATTTACAAAAACTCTTTACAGTGACGATCTCCACGAAGCGGTGGAAGAGTTCAGCCGCCTGGCCAACAAATATAACAAGACGCCACTAAAACACGAATTATTGTGCAAGATCCTTAAGGAAATGGGCGAGGGTTCAGAGGAGAATTTTTTAGTCAGCGAGAAAGCGAACGGGAAATATAACAAGATGGTGCAAACGATCCTCAATATGACAAAGAAGGTGCACGGAGTTGGGGATGTACAGGTGAGATTAGGGTTTTTAAATTAACGAAGCAATTGACGAACACGGACGTACATGGTCATCAAAACCGATATCAAGAATAAATTTTAGTGATTGATATAGTTAATATCAATAAGGCATATATGCGTGCGATATTACTATGAAAGATAACGCTTTATTTTAATTGTAGCTGACCCTGATGATGGCGCTCGCTGACGTCGGATACAAGAAGAGCTTACGCAAGCTGTTCCTGGACCCAACGGTCAAGTTCCACCCGGACGCGTTGCTGCGCTACTGTGAACGGTTCGCCGACGAGAAGAAGATATCCGCTCTGGAGATCATAGCCGAGTGCACCAAGGACTTGAGGCATTTCGATGTGGACGTTGTTTACAGCATGATATTGGATATTTATCGTGAGTTTTTATGTTAATATTTGTACAAGTAGGTACGTAGAACCGTATCTGCAAACCGAGTAAAATAAGACTTGATTTTTATTCGGGATAAGTTGCCAATATCAGTGGCCCATGGAAAGCTTACATCTGACCAACCTTAAAGTTTCCTTTGTAACGTAAAAATTTATGTATACTATGGAGGTTTAAGAAAGCCTAGTGCCTAGTGCCTAGCCTAGTGTTAAGAATTCAGCCTCTCACTCCGTGGGTGCTCGGTTCAAATATATGGCGCGCAACTATTTTAAAAAGTGCGTTTTAAATTTAAATATCACTTACTTACGTTGAAGGAAAACATCGTGAGGAAACCGGCACGCCTTAGAATTTATAAAAAAAAACTAAGGTTTGTAAAGTCTGTGTCTGCCAACCCGCACTTAGCCAGCGTAGCGGGCTATAGCCCTAACCCTCTCATTAGGAGAGGAGACCCATATTCCAACAATGGAATGATAAAGTGGCCGATAAATAATAATTATTATTAATATTAAGGAGGCTTACATCAGAAGTTACCTATAGTCAAGAAAACTTGCCATATTCAAGGTTTACTTCAGAAAGATGTATTTCGGTGAAATGTATTGTACATTTCCTTTTAGCATCACAATGACTACATAAATTAAGTGCATTCAGACATATAAAGTAATTATATGTATGTAATTAATAATGTCTTTTTTAATAGAACGCGAAGACGACTGCCAAGCCGCTATATCCCTGTGGTACAAAATGCAGGAAGCAGACATTACGCCGTCACAAAAATTTATCAGCAACCTTTGCTCGCTTCTAACAGCGAATAATAAAAACGTACCTGCTAACATATCCCTCTTATTAGATAAATACTCGAAACAGAATGTAGTGAGTTAGTAGTTACCATTCAAACCTTTCGATTTTTTAGCCGATTCGCAGTAAATAGCTCGCTGTTGGTCATAACTCTGTCATTACTTATATTGGACGTATTAAACGTAATTTTGTAAAATATGAAGCAATGAACGAAACGTGTGATGTGAAATGTATTTCATAATAAATAATTAGATTTCCGTACAAATATGAAAAAATAAATGACTTCCGTACAAATGAGTGCTTGTAAATTATTGACGTCTGTGATATTAAAGTTATGAGTACGATGTTGCTGTTTTATTCGATATTTTTATGTCACAGTGCTAGCAAAAAGACGTCGGCGACTTCCGTCTCCAACATTCAGCATCTGACATATTTGATCAAATTAGATCCCTCCGCACTTGACAATTGCCAACATTCGCACAGTAGGTAGGTATGTCTTTTTTACCATTTTTCATCATCGCAAGATGCTTTCTTACTTTTACATCAATACCTACACACTTTCACACCGAGCATATTCCAGATATCTATTATGAATGCGGTCGGCGAGTGTCAAGCCGGATACTCGGCGTAATGACCTTATCTCGACCGCATTTATTATATTAATAAAAATGAATCTCCATATTATGGTAATAAAACAATATCATGTTTTCAATTTTTTTCATTATTTTTTTATTTTAAGATCATCATTTTAAAATCAAGGAACCTGAATAAAATTACATACATACATACCTTAATTTGCTCTCGAAGCATCGATTGATCAATAACCCTTAACAGATTTAAGGTCTTCAATGATTTTTTTATTTAATACTGCTAATTCATCCATTGCTTCTTTCTTTAAAGGTTCATAGTCCGCTTTCACAGTAATAGAAGCGATATCTTCTTCTAGAATAGTTTTCCTATTTTCCAACTGGGCCAATTGTTCTTCTAAGCTGTTGAGCTTAGCATACATTTCATTGCCGTCTAAACTGGCCTGAAAATATATGAAAGTATCAAACGTTATTTTGACCCAATTGCTCGTCAGATTTCGATGGAATTTAACAGGAAAATAATTTATTCTATGTTAAAGGGCACGTTTTTTAGAGCTTTGTGTCCTATTTTATTTTCATAATAATATTACAAATTTCACGCTAACGAATGCATCGGAACAAACAGATTACAGAGGCAGAAAAATAGATAGTTTTAGACAGCAGCAAGAAGAACATTAAACATTAAAATTCATTAGCATTATAAACTCAAATATTTTTAGGTAGATATTGATAGATTTCCAAAATTGTCATCGCGTCATATGTGATATATTTTATATGAAATAAAATGTGATTTCCTTCCCAAAAGATACCTTTTTAATCAATCGCCTTTATTTGAAAATAATAATATAACAGTGTTAGGTACAATATTCACATTTGTATAGGTATAGATATATTCCTTACTTGTAATATCTTCAGTTTATTTGCCGCTTCAACTACAGCGCTCTCTGTTGGTGCTAATTTTTCCTTGAGTACACGTAATTCCGTTTCTAGCGCTTTCTTCTGTTCTTCTCCTTTAAATTGTAACATGCAAATTTATTAAAATTTCTGCTTTTACTTTTTTCCTATGGATTTGTGGAAATACGTTACCTTCAGCTCTCAATCTATCCAGATCCGAAAGTGTGATTAACTCGTCATTCATAGCTCGTGATTTCTCGGGTAATGTTTGAAGTTCTGTTGCAAGACGTTCACGGGTGCTTTCGGCCTAAATGTGATTATATGGTGAAATTTATTTCTTTTAATATGAAAATATAGCATGACAAGAAAGCATACCTACCTTTTTCAAATTCGTTTGAAATCTCTCGTAATCTTTCATCAAGGTCTCTACGGACTTTTTGCTGTCATCATATGATGACGTATACCCATCTTTTTGTTTTAAAGAATCTATCTCATTCAAATCCAGATCAATATTAGAACTGCTATGTTCTAACGCAAATACTACGTCTTTTTCTAATTGAACAATCTTTTCTTGAGCGCTTTTAAGGTTTTCCTCGTAAGTAGACATGAATGAATCCATAGTCTCTTCCCTTTTTTTCAATTCGCGATACTTCTGGTGACGTTCAGAATGGCCTTCTTCTAGATCCTGTATCAAAATAAACCATTATATTACTTATTTCACAATGGGGATGTAAAAACTCCTAACTTTCTGCTTACTTGTTCGGCCTGTTCAATCAACTCTTGTACTTTCCGTATCTGTTCCTTTAAGTTTGCTGCATTGCTATCTAGAGATGCAATGGCAGCATTGTCTTCACGAACCTGAATAATAAAATAGTGATTAATGCCCACAATAACATTTTTAAAAACGTTAAAACTAAAAATTTTGATTAGTAATGCCGAGAATAAAATTTTTGAAAACGTTAAAACATATTATGTATGGATAGTACGTTCATTTAGTCTTTTTACTTAATATTATATTATGTCGGTAAATAATTTAAACGTACTTGAAGTAATAATTTTTCTCGTTCCTCTTGAGGATCTAAGCGATTGCTGATCTCATTTTTTAAATTATCCCTTTTTTCTTCAACTTCGGCAAGCCTTCGATGTAGTTCCAAAAGGTGTATTTTTATCTACAAAACAATGTCCCGTTATGAGAAACAACATGACCGTTACTATGTACATATATAGGAGGGAAATTCTAAAAGTAATGAAAACGATAAGAATATTTATTGAGAGTAATTTCAGGGAATAATAAACATTTCCTATAGGTCAAGTCTCTTTAAGAATATTCTCACAAATAATTAGTTGGATTTCATAATGCTGATTAAAATGACATGCACTTAATTGTGTCTCTTTATAAATAGATACAAAAATGGCAAAATCTAACCTGTGATCCCGATATTTCCTTGCTGAATTCATCTTTTTCTCTGTTGAGGTGATTAATGTGAGTTCTTGCTTGTTCCACTTCCTCTCTCAACGCCGCCGCAGTCCCTTCGAGTTGACTGTACTGTTCTTTTTGTTCTGGTGTCATTTCAGCTAGTAACTGTGATATTGTCGATTGTTCCTATTAAATAATCCGGTTTTATATTATATTATCTAATAGTATGTGCTTAATAATATATGTGTGACTAATATATTTTATTGCAACTATGTAATGTTTACTTCTACGCTTATTGAAATATGTACCTATATTTATATTTCAATATTTTAAAATCTTCCATTTCCATTACATATAATAATACCGTGATCTTATCAATAACTGTCATTTTAATATTTATTCCTCATAAAGCAATGCATTGTAAATACATAAAATTCCATTATAGGTTATTCACACTATGTAGGTATCTGTTAGAATTTACCTTGTCCATTTGTTCCCTTAGCTGCCTCAACTGGTTCTCCTTTCTCTGTTTTTCTAAGAAAGCAAGCTCCACTTCCTCTTGCAGTTTCTTGTTGCTAGCTTCGAGTTCTTTAGTTTGTTCTTCCACGGAGTGTTTGGTTGCCTCACCGTTGACGATGCGGATCGCCGTGTTGTAGTCTGCTAGTCTACCTTGTAAATCTGAACGGACAAAGGAATGAATGTCTCCAGAGTCTAGATGTAAGAACTAAATTAATTTTTCTTTGTTAAATAGTAATTATTAGTAACAGCTACTTGATTAATGGATCGAAAATCAAGTTGAGAAATGTGACCAATATTTTATATTCATAACATTACGGTTCATGAAAATATTATTTATTGTATTATAATAATATTATTTTGTCTATCACTTCAGATGAAATCCTGAGTGGACCCTGAAACTAAGGACAAGGCTTTTATTTCATGATTTGTAGTACGTATAATTTAAGTTTTAACTGACTGAACGTTTTAGGAAAGATTTCCTACCAGTCAACTCTTTTGCCAGTTCCCGTACTCTCTTTTCGTAATGTTTCTTTGCTGATTTCTCCCGTTCTCCCGCCTCAGCTTTCTCGCTTAGTCTAGCTATCTCCGCCTTCATCTCTCTGACTTTTACTTGCATCAGTTCTTCCCAGTATCTCTTGTCTTGCAGCTGACGGGTTCGGAACCCGCGCGCAGTACCCGTACGGAGACCTGATATACCTTGTTGGGTAATTGGACGGTCAATCTGGGAAAAATGATTATTATTTATAATAAAAACAAGTAAACACGCTTTAAATTCACACCTTAACACAAAAAATTTTCATGTAGGTGTTTGACCTTAATTCTCAATGGCAGCACGATCAGTCTCATATCAAACAACACTAGTCTTATTTGAAATTTGGCATTGATATCCATTGAAACATATCCATAATGAAATGACTAAATCCTTATCTCGCCTGTATTTAAAGGGGAGTGGCTACATAGAAAAGAACGTACCTATACAAATATCCGGGGCTGAATATCAAACCTATCCTTGATTCGATTCTTGTTATTTTGTTTTGCGTGGCAGACTTCGTAGTAACCAAAATGTTAAATATTGTAGGTATACCTATACAGTGTAAGAATTTATTTACTGAGTAAATACTTATTCCAATTGCAATTTACACACAGATTACAGCACACACATTATGTTACTTAAATAAAGTTAACAGCAAAATACTAAACGCACTAAGTATTACCATTGAAAACCCAGTCATTGCAGTGGATTGTCGACCAGCTGTTGGTGGAGCTGGACCAAACCCAGCTGTGGACAGCCGCGACGCCGTGCTGCCTCTGTAGGCTGACGTAGGCCTCATGGTACCGCTTCTATGAGGTTATATTGTTGATACATTTCGGACCGACCGCGTACGCGTTACATCTTGTTACGTAAAATTCAATTCAGTGAGAAGAGTAGGTACTTATGTATTAATATAAGAGCTTATATACCTACCTATAATTTTTTTCCCGTATTTTTTTTCTAACTTATATTAATTTAATATCAATATCTTAATATACCTACTTTACATTTCTTGTTATATCTTGTTGTCTGTAAATGCGTCTTTTAAGCGCACCAGCAACGTGTCAATGATCTGTTTATGGGAAATATCAATATCAAGAAAAAACACGATGCCTGTGATCTACCTTACAATAAATGAATTTAAACTGAACTAAAAAACTAAACTAAAATAAAAACTAAACTTACATTATAATACATAAAAAAATCTCGATTGTAACAGACAAATTATATGATAATTAGGTACCTTGAAAGGGCAGATCCACTATTGGTGTATTCGCGGAAACCTCTCCTCGATACGGGCCTAGACGCGTCTGACCGTCTACTTCCACTCGACCTTTCCACGGCACTGCCTTCGGAAAAATCCATACTAGCTTTGTTTACTGTTTCACTTCTAATTAAAAAAAATTAAAATATTTTTACGCTAACTCACGTACACGCGCATAAACTTTGTTGTTTGTTTGTTGCTATGGTGATACAGTTCACGTTCGGAAACATTGATTTCTGTCGGCGTAATTTTTCTATATGAATAATTAATGAATTAGTGGATCATGTGGAAGTTTCCACACCATATTTTCAATAGAATATTATTTTTGAAACTCATTTCTATAAATATATAAGTATTCATGTATATAAAATGACTACGACTTGTTACTAGTCCTGAAATAGATAATGGATGTCATAATTAAAGCAACTATGCGAACGATTCGCCTGCATGTTTTTTAATGGAGCGATAAAATGCAATGCTATATATCAAAGGCTTAACGCTCCAGAGCATCTACTCCGTAACGTTACGCTCTCCTGATAGTGTTCTGAACATTATAACTAATTATCTACCTATCCTTATAACCAACAACATTGAAGCCTTAAACCATGTATTTGAAGCCACGTATTTTCTGCATAATATTTAATGTGATTGTCGCCAGTGGATTTGAATTTTTCGGCATAAATAATGGCTACAGACGATTAGTAGAAGAAATTAAATTTAAAGCTGTATTAGGTAATGCGCCTGTTGTTTCCCGATGGATAAAACAAGAGTTGGATCACTTTGACACAAATAATACTCGGACGTGGATGATGAGGTATTTCGAAAGAAGGGATTTTTGGAGACCGGATGGTCCCATTTATCTTTTCATCGGCGGAGAATCTGAAGCAGAGCCAGGGTTTCTGACGACCGGGATAGTATATGAATTAGCTAAAGAGACAAAAGGTGCAATGTTCTTGTCCGAACATAGATATTACGGAAAAAGCCAACCCGTGAGTAGGGAAAATGTCGAAGATTTTAAGTATTTAAGCGTTTCACAAGCTTTGGCCGACAATGCTAAATTATTGAGAACTCTTAAAAGCAAAGTCCTTTTCAGAAATTCCAAGGTTGTTGCTATCGGTGGATCCTATGCAGGTAATTTAGCAGCATGGATGAAATTAATCTATCCTGATCTAGTTGATGCAGCTATTGCCAGCAGTGGACCCGTTGAAGCTAAAAGAGATTTTTATGAGTATCTTGAAGTAGTTAATAGAGATTATGATCAGCACGGAACTTCAGGTTGTCTAAAAAATATACAAAATATATTTCAAAGATATGATACACTACTTAAAAGCGAAGAAGGAATTAAGAAGCTCAAAGAAGAAGAAAACATCTGCGAGGAGACAGACTTAACAAATCTCGAAAACAAACACGTATTCTTTTTAATGAAGGCATCTTTATTTATGGGAATTGCTCAGTATGGTAATACTGAAAAAATTAAGAATCATTGTTCTATGATAAATGACACACGAGACATGTTTGTTCCAACTGATGATAACCATTATTACTGGGACGAGAAACAAAATTGTTACGATTATAATTTCAACAGTATGGTTCAGGAATATCGCAAAGAAGAACACGATTGGATTCTATGTTGGACGTACCAGACTTGTACTGAGTTTGGTTACTTTCAAAGTACCTCTTCCGACGACCAGCCATTCACTAAAAACATTCCTGTTAAATTCTACGATAATATATGTACGACTCTATTCGGTATTAATTTCGACAAAAACACAGTTGATAATGGTGTCACAAAAATCAATGAAATGTACGGAGCAAGGTCACCTAATGTAACTGAAGTTGTATTCGTTAATGGAGAATTAGATCCGTGGAGTGCTTTGGGTATTACAGAAGATGTTTCATACGACGCTCCTGCTGTTTATATCCCGAGATCATCGCACTGCAGGGATTTATTCTCGAATGAAAAGGGTGATCCTGAAGAATTAAAGGAAGCTAGAGCGCATATTAAATACTTAATAAAGAAATGGATTGGAGCAGATGATTACATATGACCAAAGATTTAACTTTGTCGTATTTTTGTCGACTCTGACATTATGACGCTGATCTGTACAACAATATGATTTATTTGAGCTTTTATGAAAATAATATTGAATCGTATTCATAATTCATATTAATAAAATTCATTCATTCTTGTGTGTATTAAATTGCCTACATTATTAATGTATCATCACCTCAGGTCTTTTATTCAGTAGACAGACTACACATCGTACCAAATAATTCAATCCTTATACCCCGTTCAGACTACGACACTATCTATACACTCACACTACACGGTACACTCAGTGTATAAATCGAATGTCTCTGTGTGAACACGAGTGTCTGTAATTGGAAAATTTATTGCGACACGATAATTAGTGTCGCAACAGCCCCTGTGGGAACACGTTGTATAAGTGTAAACAGTACAGACATTAATGTCTCACATTTATGTCAGAATTTGTGTCGTAGTCTGAACGGACCATTATGCATGGCTCTATCTTGTACGCCATCTTAAATCTTGTATATTCTTAAGTCAAGTGTATATTCAACGCAATGTATTCGTTAAGTGTTATTAGTGTTAATTGTACGCATTTAAAATAAATACTCGTCTTTTATTTATTGTTGGTCTCAACTATTTTTGTATATAGGTCCGAGTTTTTTGATGATAAGGTTAGTCAAAAGCGCATTAGAATTAAAGCGTTATACTGGCGTCATGTGTCTCTAACAATGTATACATACATACATACATACATATTGTCACGCCTAAGTCCCGTAAGGATAGACAGGTACAGTGCGGCTCTATTGAAAGTATATGTATAAGAAAATAATACCTTGTAAAATACCTAATTAAAAAAATAAATTACTTAGTAAGATAATAGGTACGCCTAATCGGCTTTTCTTTGCCTATTTTAAAATATCTTTTGCAATAATTTAATATGTCAAGATATCACAGCCATTAGAGATTAAGTGTAAAATGTAACTTATTGAAAGTTGTTTCAAATATGGCCTCTTAAAATACCTAATGGAAAAGCCTTTCAAACTGTCCAACGTCCTACTAAACAAGGGTCCCCACAACTGACGGTGTCGTGAAGCGTACTTCAATTTGTCGCTCCAGTGGGAATCAGTGGGCATACTGGCAAGTGTTCAATTCAATTGCTGGAAAACTTAAAGCGATTGCAAAATCCAGACTATTAGCGAGTAATGTAAGTGGCAGCCTACAAATTCAATTCACTTTTTAAAAAGTTTCATTAAAAAAGCAGATTACAAATATATTTTTAAACATTACAATAAGATGCGTATAATATTCCATACAGGTACAGGCGATGTCAAAATACCTTCCAAATACAAAAAGCATTGTAATATTTATTGCACGAATGTACATTGCATAAGTCCGTTACGTCATCACGAACTTCAACAGTATCGATAAAAAATCCTCGTTGTAATGAAAATATCGATAATGGTTCTTTGCGTGTAGGTATTGTTTTATGCAAAATCGGTTGCAACGATTTTTAAATTTTACGATTTTTCTCTGATTGTCTTCTTTTGTTTTACCTAAAGTCATAAAAGCATGTTAGCACTTTTCTAGCTTCGATATTCTGTCGCATTCAATCGTATTGTGAATTGCCAAAGTGTGAACAGGACAAAACAAAGAATAGCAGAAACGGTTATTTTGAATATGTATAGGTGGGAGCTAGTGTCGTGTCTATTGAAAGCGAGTTACCGTTCTTATAGGGTGAGTTTACTTAAGGGCGACGCGACGAGTTTCTATACTGAGACTCATGTTAAAGAGAAGGCCCTAATTATGTTTTACTGTGTTAACTTAAATAGATTAGGAGTTTCTTTGGTTTGTATAAGTATTTTCCTGTTATCGGGCGACCAAAAAAATTGTCTTGTATTCAAATTACAGGATAAGGATGCTTTATAGCCCCGAGGCGAAGTTTATACATTATTCTTTTTTCTCACCACCCAGGCTTTCTTTTTATCTTTTCCCTGTCTTCTTACTGTGTTTCTTAAAACGTGATATAACAATGAGAGCCCCGTTATGGGGAAACATTCTTAGCGGTTTTATAACCATAGACAAGCCATGGACAAAAAGCTGTACCTTTTTAATTTTATCGTTTCAGAAATTAAATTTTGCCTCAAAATAAACCGAATTGAAAATTCTGGATTCGATTTGGGAAACAACCACTTCATACAGGACGCTGTGCCTCAGTTGTTGTAACTCAACAATTATGTTTCTGAACGATTGAGAGTACCTATAACATAAATGTGTAACGTCAGAAATATATGCGTTTATAATCTGTGGGTACCTGTGTGTACGTCATCCAGCAACACGGCTCCACCTGGTTCGCATCTAGTCCCCAGAACTCCAATTCCTCCTCGAAGAGAGGCCCGCAGACGTCCGTGGGGTAGTGCAGCTTGCCAGTCCTGGGAAAACGATTAATAATATTAGATTACTGGCAATAATGACTAAATGACACAATTAATATACATAAAAAACGTTTTAGAAACGTAACATCACGCCTGTAATCCCCGAAGGGGTAGGCAGAGGAGTGTAGCACACTCCCACGGTTCACCAGTTACGTTTAAGTCCCATGGAATAGGTGGTGTGCCTATCGCCATACACCGGGCACTGATCCAGACTCCTAGTCACTATTAGAAATTCTAAATGAGAAAAATCCAATAGCATCCGTCCCGGGATTTGAACCCAGGACCTCTCGATCGGCACGTTCTATGTCTATACTATTGACCGTCTCCGACATATACGTTGATTTATCTGGTCGTCACAGGAAGTTCCGCCAAGTCTGCGATGATGACGACCAATGATGTGTCAGTTATCAAAGATATTGTTTGTTAATACCATTTTATTTTAGATTTTCTGTTACTTCATTGTATCAACACTAAATACTTCCTTAATAGATTCAGGGCTAAGGAGGGGTATCAAAAAAGTTCCCATGAAATTTTCGGTATGAAAAGCCTAACGGGCGAACCATGACGATCATGTCATCTCTTTTCATGGAATCTCAGGAACGGCACTCGATCACTGTTTAGGAGCTCATAAAACATCGAACGATCTTGAAACTGATTGGGTTATACCGAAAAGCACGTGAGTCTAGGTAATCTACACAAATAATAAAACTGTAACTGATCGCTGTCTGTACATGGCAAATATATTTAAAAAACTCATAATGGTATGCTTTTAAATACGCAAGAGAACCCAAAACAATGTTTTTTCAATTTGTCTGTTGGTCCGTATGTCTGTGTGTTTGTGCACGCTAATCTCAGAAACGGCTTATCCGATTTGAATGCAGTTTTCAGGATTATACTGTGATGGGCTTCCCTTAACATTTGGTGTTTTTTTCATTTAAGTCGGTTAACAAATAAAGAAGTTATGTCAATTTACTTTTTTAAAGCTTACGGTATCTACGCGTACGAAGTCGCGGGCAAAGCTAGCGGATAATAAAGCGATCCACAAAGGTTTAGTTCGGTTTAGTTCATCGTCTAACGACTGCTCGCCCGACCCCACTTTATCACGTGTCACAGTTAAATTTGTCAGATCACGTACCTCACTTGTCGTAACACGTTATCAGTTTATGAACATGTTTCAGGCAGGACCCTTTACACTGTTGTTCAACAGCGGGTCAGGTGGAGACGGTTAGGGGAGCCGAGTACTTTGATCGTCTCAATATTTGTGTAAAATATGCGTCACATTTATTTTAGAGGCGCGACGATATACACAAAATGGCTGGCAGTGGTTGGATGCGAAGAGCTGAAGATTGAGCCCAG
>DWMF01000819.1:0-13031 GCA_018244815.1 Parelbella polyzona | reverse complement strand
TAAATTGTTTGCTCCACAGGGTAGCAGGTTCGGTTCCCGGTTCTACGACCGAGTATTAATAGTGGTAATTGTTCACCGGCGTTTCCGTCGGTTCCGTTATTAGTGGCTTTTTACTAATGGGTCACAGATTCTACTGATAAGGCGCATAGGTTTGACTGCTTACATAATGGATTTCGAAAAAAGAATCTAGTGTAAAATTATTTGAAATTAATATGCGGAAATGAAATCCGCTTACATAAAAGTTCTTTTCAAATTTGTCATCAATTAAGATAAAAGTTTTAAAAGAACAAAGAACAAACTTTCGATTAGACTTTAGAACAAGGCTCGGAGTTTGAACTATTGGTTTCTTCGGTCTTTACATTTTATTTTAATTATCGATTTTTAAACGTTCGATTTTTAAATTGATATATTATTTTTGTTCTAATATTTTTCATCCCAAAAATTAATTATGTTTCGTTCTATTTACATTAATTAGTCTTATTGGACTCGTTTTATCCTTTAGATAAATATTTATTTATCTCTACATTATGCAAAAGGCTTAGCAAAAATATTACTGTATTTTAAAAGCGAATTCGAATAATATACATAACGCGAATATAATATATAAAACGCGAAGAAACGTGTGCAAAAATAGAAAAAAAAACCAAACGTCAACTCTAATAAACGAGATACGTACAGTTTAATATACACAGAACCTCAAGCATATATTCGTAATTATATTGACCCCATAAACATGCAAAAAATGCCGGTTTCAACTGCCACCACCAAACAGACAGGATAGTGAGAGCTTGGATAATGTTTTTTTAACCCACACTGTCATTTCGCGGTCGCCAGTACGTAGCGTATTTTTACTTGTGGTTAACCATGTTGATGCATAAAATATGAATAAATTAATAAATCCATATTTAAAATATTAGTAACAAACTGAGGGTATTTTGTTTAGGGAACATAAATCAGCGGCGTCGTCTTTATTTAAAAAAAAAATGTTACCAACAGTGTCTTATATGAATGGTAATGGGGTGAGTTGGTCGGACAACCTTTTTCATCTTTTCTTACCTCAGACACTGGATATTCCATCTCTGTTAGTATAAAACTTGTCAAACCTTGTTGACCAGGTGACAGAACAAATACCCTCTTATCAGTTACAGGTATGTCTGTCATGAAATGCTGGTATTAGTTTTCTTTTTATTATTGTTATCATATCATCAGTACCCAATGTATCTCTCATTGTAGGGGTGACGTACTTCTTCTACATTCATCTCTCTCTTCATACACGCACGGTTTCGTAGAGTATTTACGAGCTATTTATTGTCTTTCCTATCTTTATCCTGCACGAAATCTGACGTGAGTATAATTATAATCATATTGTTTACTATAATATGATTTATATTATTGGAAGAACAATACTTATTCGTGTTTTTCGACATAGAGTAACAAAACATAAACAGAGAGTGAACAAAACAGTTCCTGAACAAATGTAGCACCTAAGTTATCGACTATAATAGTCTTCTGAAGCCTCGCAGCCTCTTAGCGGCCAACTAAATGAAGTTTCAGTTAAGCTTCACAGTTGCAAAGTATATTAATTAATACGGATATAGTTACAAAGGCGAAGCCTTAATCTTGAAACAAGATTCGAGAGACTCTCAGACGGTGCGGGGAGAATTTGATCTTTGCCGTCTTAAGTTAATCTTGTCGCTGATAGTGAATTTAATAAATATTTCTCATCATCATCAACCATCGTACCGTCCTATTGCTAGGCTCAGTCTCGAGTCTTCGTCATTTAAAGGCTCAAGGCTACGGTCTACCACGAGACACGTTTAAATAGCCACTTTATGCAAGTGTTTTATTAGTCACAAAAGTAAAGAAAAAAATTAATTAATTCAATAAAACAATACAATTGTGGACTTCTGTTGGGCGTGTTTTTTATATAGAAATAGGCTCGTGTTTGGCTGCAATCCCACCTGATGGATAACGAGATGCAGCCTAGGGTGTAGCACGCTCGCCTGGAAAGTGCCTAATCACTCTTCTTTTGAATAATTGTTTCGTATGTGGTACATTGCCGTATCTGTTATTTTTTTAATTTGAAACATAATTTGGAAAAATTATATCCAATTAGTAATGTAATCACAAAATCGTTTCAGCGTCGATGTGGGCATTATGGTTTAAGCCAATCACTTTAATTAAAGGCCGTATTAATCAAATTTAATGAATAACCCATCTACCTATAACACTTTATTTGAACTGGCCAAAGCGTAAATTGAAATTATGTACCTACATACACATTCCATTTCTGTTTTAGCCTCTAGTTGACCATCGAACGTTATGCGGGAAGCGATTTGCGAGACTGTAGTATTTTTTTAATACTGGCTGTCAACAAAGTTGACGCAATAAAAATAATAGGTTGCCCCGTTGGTCGAGAAGTTGCAAGCGCGACTGCTTATTGAAATGTTCTGGCCTCGACCCCCCGTTCGGGTACTGTTGGATTTTTCTAACTAGAAATTGAATAGAAATAATGGCTCGGAGCCTGGATTTGTGCCTGATGTATGGCAATATGCCCATCCACTATTCCGTGGCGAAACTTATAACACCATAGGTGAGTCTTGGGAGTGTACTATACTCCTCTGCCTACCCCTTGCGTTACGCTACGTAAAAAAGAAATAAATGAAAACTATGTAGTAGTAGTAGTAAATATGAAGTATTATATTCTTGTATATTTGCATGGACAATAAATGCTGTAACATACGCGTTTTGGTTATCACAATATTGTTACACATTTCTCACTGGCAATGAGAAATTGTTGTGTTAATTTTACATAAAGTAATCGTCTTTATAATTGCTTCTTTATAAAAAATCCATTAAGAAGATGCATACTTCAATTGAAACTGAATATACATACAGTAGACTTCTATTCGTGCACTCTTTGGCGGTCGGGCATCGTATGATAATTTGGCAGCCGTGAAATCCCGGAATTAGACAATTGTATAAATTATTTGCCGATGGAGCCATATAATTTGAAATTTTGTTCATTACCATACAAATACAACAACATACAAACAAATTTATTGTTTTAGTAAAATTAAATAAGGAAAACATTTTAATTTCAACTTTCTTTTTGAATAAGGAGTATAGAAATCGAAATTTTCATGAGTCTAAGGCTCTACCGAAAATAAGATTTAATTAGAAGCATAATTCATTTATTTTTAGAAATTACGTATTTTTGTATTACGATTAGATTGACACATTAAATTTCTTTTATTAAATTTACTTGATTGTTATTACGCATAGTACAATTCAATTAAGCATTCTCTATTGATTAATTTTATGTTATTTTTTGTACATATTCTCATCATTGATTTTGAGCCAACAGTAATGGAACTAAAAGACAGTTTAATAGTCAAAAACCGCCTAAACTGCAACATGGCAGTCAATTTAAACATTTTAGTCGTGCAAATACAGCTCGGCTGGTCGCACGCTGAGTCCACAGAGCTTACGGAGGGAGAGGAAAAATTAAATAAAATCCTCAGTAACGAGCGAAAGCTGGAGTTTGCTATTTAATTATGAATTTATGAGCAGCTGGCAAAATGCAAACCTAGGCGAGTTCGGGCGCGCAGTGAGACTAGCGGGCGCGGCGGCGAAAGCGTCTGTTTGTTGAGGGGTAAAAAAAAATGACATTTTATAATTTTAATAGCTGAGTGTCTTTCAACGACGGTATCTCTTTCTTGTCGTAGCTGGAGGCTTTCAGGAGGACAGTTAATATCAATAAGGATGTAAGTTTTTAATTCAAAAAAAGAATAAGCCTCATAAAAACATTAGGTATGTCGCTTGGTTGGCAACACTACCGCCTTTCATGGGAGGTAGAAATATTAGTATTAGTTTACGATACAGTAGTAACGTTAGTTGCAATTATCGTACGTGAGAAATATGCATAAAACAAAAACGCTTCCGCTTATATCAACACAGCAGCAACAGCACATCACTGAGTCCTCGCCCTAATCACTGCAGCCCGCTCGCTCCGTTTCTGGTTAATTAAGACACTGTTTTGAGTGGCACTTACAGCGAACTAAATAAATAATGCTATCAGCTTTGGGGCGGGGCCTCCGCTAATGATGGAGTGGCTTCAATAAATTATGAAATACCCTCGATATTTCGGGAAGGACTTTGTGAATTACGTACGTTAATAGTATAATAGCGTTTTAAGGATGTTATTGTTTAATAATTAATGAGATAATTGTGTTAATAATGGACAACGTATGCAGAGAAGATATGTTGTGTACGACCATACTCAAAAATTTTAAATTAGCATTTCTATCAGTTGCAAATCATATAAGTTATGTGAAAGTGTGACAGGTAATATATTGATAGCCTTACTGGCTTGTATAACCAAAAGTATTGGTTGATTATTCCAAAAAAATATTTGTTTGTAGACTTTCGTACTATAAACAAACCTAAGGAGTCGATATAGAAATAGTTTTGTACAGTGCGCTTGCTAATACATTTACTAAGGTGTGTGTATAAGAATTTTTTACTTAAATTGTAAATAATACCATTGCTATTCAATGTAATGGTAAATGCTAACCTTGATTACTATACTATACTAATTACCAAGCATTTAGTTTCCATTCGTGTTAGATCCACAACGACTCAAGCTCGATTGGCCGACATGACGTTGAGTAAAGTATTTTATAAGTTAACAGGGCTTGAACACAGGATTATATCTGTCAAACATTCAACCAATAATTTATACACATTTGTGTTATGAACTACTCTCTAGAAACATCTCGTACCATTGTTTCATGGTGCCCGCATTTATCAACAATGTATCGTAATATTTCATAGACGATAAATTACCTCACAGGAACCAAAATTGCGCCAAAATAAACAGTCGGCTAATTTAATTAATCCATTAATTAGGTGCTATTGAAGAGGTACGGGCGGTAAAATAAGTTTGTGCGCAACTGTGATAGCGCCACGCAAAACCCAACACTATACATAACAACGTAAAGTTCATTGTAATAAGTCGCGGTCGCAGTTACGGTTTTAACTCTGCGGTTGATGGTACATATTAATTTGAGGTTAATCCGAACAGCAGTTTACGCGGTGGCAAATTCGATTACTGTACATTAAATGATGTGGTTTGGTATCGATGTTGAATCCGTATCGGTGCGATCTTAATTATCGAAGGAACGATAAACAAAATATATGATAATTGGATGTGCAAGTCGAACAGCATATTAGTAGTTAGCGTAAGCGACGCTATTTTCTACGAGTAATAAGCTGGTCGAGGGATTCCGCCTTAGGTTTCCAGCGAAGACCGATCTTTGTGTCTCAGTTTCAAACTTATTAGATTACTGCTTTTGCCTAAAAACTGATTAGACGTGACGTTCTTTTTCATAATGTGTACTGTTGACAAAATAAAATGTTGTTACAGTTTAGTATTTACGAATATACGATATGTGAATACATTTTTGAGTATCTATAGTTTCAGCGAGTTGATTACACATTATGTATATTGTGAATGTCATATGTAGGTACAATATTATTATTGTTATTACATCGTCGCTCCAGATACATATGGGTAGGCAGATAACATCCAGTGCTACAATATATTTTCGTTACAGATATAAAAAAAATGCTTCTACATTTTTTCAGTCTTTACATAGATGTGCGTCGATTTCTAATTTTTATAAAAATCATCTCTTCCATACAAAGCACCTTTCTTGCATGTGTATTACGAACTCAGTCGACGAGTGTAAAGCCGCACATTCGGTGTGATGACCTCATCTCGACAGTTTGTTATATGTAGCCTGTGTTTAGATAAGAACGATCACATAAATCACCTAGATACTGCCTCGATGTTAGAGCGGTTATAAGCCCGACTGCTGATCCATAGTTACCGGGTTCGATCCCCGAGTCGAAAAAAATATGAGTGGGTTTTTTTAATTCGCAATATCTCGTAGTAGCACCCCCTATCCTATGCAACGTATAACATAATAGGAGAAAGGTAAGAGTACTCGTACTTCTCCGTACACTTAGGGGAAAATATAGATGTAATGTTACGTTGTCTTGTTATGATTACATTAAATGTAACATAGTCGCTTTTCAAACTCGCAAACAGTGGGCACGTCAGCTGATTTCCGCTTAAATTTACGGCTTAATAAATCCACATTAAACGGTCCAGCGTACGATTCGTAACAACAATGGCGCAATAAAAGGGAAAGGGCCCGATCGACCGAATAAAATTACTTTGTATGAAATAATATGTTTCCATTACACTCGGATATATTTAATGAGCGTATAAATTTTTATTAAGGCACGTGCGGTACATTTCGTAAATCTATTTGTAAAGGGTTTATTAAGATTTTGTGAAATTGAAGACCGCTTGTGCAAATATAAACGGTTAAGAGCATTGATTATGATTGAAAAGCAGCATTACATCCTTCGAAAATTTTAATACATCTAACTTTTGTTTTGAAATTCTCTGCTCATATTTAACCAGAACTAATATAGACAACTAACTGCTGAGAAGGAGGTTGTGGGATTGATGTCCATCCAGCACAAATATTTCGACCATGAATAATAGAGTATGGTATGGTATAATAGAGGGTGAGCCTAATGCTATATGCCAATTGTAAGTAAAAAAACCTAATAGCACTAGACCCGGTAACTCATACTAAGATCTCTCGATAAGCAGTCGCGCTGCAACCTCCCAACAGAAGCAGAGGATTATCAGTGTAATAGTACACAAATACCTATCAATTTAGCTTTCAGTTCTAATTAACTGCCAAAAACCTTTAAACGCCCTATGCTGCTCGAGATTGAACTCCAATTTGCCGCTTCGCAGCCCGATTACACACGCCCGACATCTTGAAATAGACATGTCCCGCTTAAAAATGGGCATAGATTTATTTTCTTTATATTAATAGGCACAGTAAACAGGCAGACGGCTCACTTGATGGTAAATGGTCACCATCAATTATAGATATTTGCAACGTCAGTTGCCATTGTGTTGCCTGCCTTGAGGGATTTTTACATAGTGTGTCTTAAACACCTCCGGAGGGAAGCTCATTTCAGGGTACGCACGTACGCGGTCGGAATGGAAACGCGCACCGCCATGGGCCGTATGCGCCAACAATGACACAGGAACTCGCTAATTATCGTGTTCGACAACCCTGTAGTGTTGCGCAAACTTGTCTGAAATGTTTATTGGAACAGATCCTTTTAAAGAATAGGTATTTGATATTGCCGTGTTCACTGGCCGACGTCTTCTCACCCAACTACTATTTCAGATTAAAGCTGTCCAAACTTATAATCGATGCCACGAGGTAAACATGGTGTGGTAGGTACACCCTTCAACTAGGCAAAATGACAATATGCGAAAGGCTTCAGTTAAAAGCTGGATAGAGCAAGTTTAGGACCTAGGATTATGGTACTTCTTTAGGAAAGCTAATGTTCAGCAGTAGGCTGATAACGCCTATAAAATGTGATTATGATGACGCGATATGATAAATTAGAATACTAGTATAATTGTTTACGTCACTACTCTATTTAGTGTCACATAATTCTTTATTTCACAGTTGCTAAATAATTTATTCACAAAGCCTTTTACACATTTGTGTATTAACAATCATACACAATACATACCGGGAATGAGACAAACAATTATTGTGTGATATTTTATATCATTTTATTGATTACTTGAATGGCCCATGAATCAAGTTCTCACATATGTCGCTTTCAGCGCACACCCAGCGCAATAAATCCGCACAGCTCGGCCCGGTGTCCGCACGTAAATAAATCGTTAATTGTGTACACTCGCCGAATTATCGCCGAGCGTTCGCCGACCTTTTACCAGCGCAAAAACTGCGTGCGTTTTGGCACACGTCCAGAATTATAGCGTATTTAATAAATTATTGGATTTTGTTATTGTTACAAATATTTTCACATCAGTATGAGGGCGGCGCCCGCCCTGCAATATTGACTATTCCAACTGAAGTTGGAATTACACTGCTGATCCATGCATGATGTTAATATGTTGGTGGATGGGTACACAACAGTAATTATTTCAAACCTATTTCAGATTTTACTTCAGATTTGAACATACCAGTGAAATGACCATAGTCTGTATGGTCTGAGCATGATCTGTGTGATCAGCGTGATCTATGTGATCTTCTAAGCGATCTGCAAAGACAAGCTATGCGGAGTGCAATCGGTTCTTCGATGGGTGACCGATAGTGATAAATTTTAGTTCGGAGGACATGATATGTAATTGGTATTGGCTGTTTTATCTTTGAACAATTAGCGTTAAACAGCGTTGAAGCGAACGGCATTTTAATCATATGACAGCTCGTTTAGCTCCGTGTCTTCGGTATTCCGCACTGTTAGACTCATACAAATCTAATACTCAAGTATGATTTAATTACATACATTCATATGGACATATGTATGGATACGTTGGTGCAAGGCTAACATGCAATCATCAGACGGTACGGATAGCACAAAAAAGAGCATTGGAGTATCTGGCACTGGTCCAAGACATTACCATACACATCTAATGACGTATTACTGCCATCGATGCTACCAGATCAATTACCATGTTTACGATGTTGTTTATACCAATCAAATACATTTTACAATTTTGCAAACTACAGAACAGTGAACGTGTCTACCGGCTGTTGTTAGCTATTCGCACAACTGAAATGTTCAGGACAACAGTGCGTAGGAACCTTTTAGGCAAGCGTGCTACATCTTAAGCTACATCTCGCTTACCATCAGGTGAAACTGTTCAAAAAGTGTATTTAAAAATACAGACTTAAAATTTAGAAATTACGGTTGAATTTTGCTGATTGCTGAACCATTCTTATCAAAATATTTCATGGTAATTAAATTTGATTTATTTCTCATTTTTCTCTACCTACTTTGAGTTCTTTGCTCTACAATTTTCCTGTTAGTAAGTACAATCGTACATCCCTGCTCTACTTACACCATTTCCTTTGTTATTTTATGTACACCATTCTGTATGACATATGATTTTAATTGATCGCATAGACAATATAACTTCATTAGTATTAAGACCAACAGTTCTGAAATACAAGCTGTACAATACTGTACAATTTTATTGTAGGCACTGTATCGAAAGATAGCCCCTTGCTCACATCGTAAGTACGACATGTAAATTGAAGTAACCAGTACAATGTTTTCAACACATCTGGTCAAATCAGTTCCATTCAATCGGCCATTCGTTCTTCTGACCCATATGAATCTATTTCGGACAACTTCAGCTGAAACGGTAATACTACACGTACTCACTGTATAATAAGTCGAGACCCCGTGCAAATTAACGCGATTTTCTCTTTTAATAATAAGAGCGGAAAGCGGAAGGGTCTGTTATATAGATTCTTGGATCTGTGTTCATCTAACGTCATGTAGTATAATTATTTCAGTAGAGATTTCAATTTAGGCGTTTATGACGACATCGAATTATCAATGCGTTCAACGTCAGTAATCGACGTAGTTTTAATTGATATACCAATGTATTGTGAATTAGTAATTAACTAGGTTAAATGCCGAAAGGTGAAAACAGGGAATTTTCTTTCAAAACACCTATAATCATTTTACATTTTCGGAGTTGATCGTTCAATAATGAATTTTATTACCCAATAATAGGATATTCTAGGCAATTTTTTTTATTTTCCATATTCTGTTCATAAATCGCTGGTCGTTGGACGTAGCTTTGTCCAGCAGGACGTATGCTTCATTATGTATAGCAAACATCGCTGATTAGTGAGCGGGATGCACGAACACGACCCCTCCATCGGACGACAGATTAGAATATATTAACTTGTATATCATACGAAACCTTTTATTACTAACATCTCGTGTGATACAAAATGGACTTCAACTAAAAGAGTTTTCCCCACACTATCAGGTAATTGACGTAATTATACATGTATGTGATTGTGATTGTGATTCAAAATTCAAGTGGCGCCATCTCGTATCGACTTATGAAAACTTTAGCATTTCGTTATAAAATCCAACTCATTCGGTTCATTTAAAGTGTATCAACTATCTCCTGATCACCGAAGGTCCTCTGTGACCACGATTTGTACAACAGGTTTGAAATATTAACATGTTTATATTTATCGTGAGTATCCATGTAATGAATAATGTAAAACATTAAATACTGTTAAGGAATAAAAGTATATTTAATTCAAAAAGTAGCATGTATTTTTCGTATTATTTATGTCTATCGGCTAACGATACGATGGTTGGGATCTTTTTAAATTCCTTTAAAGATTTTGCGGTTATATTCTGAAGACCCTTAAGTATATTTTGGTTTGGATAGTATGTAGGTAGTTCTCTGCGTAGCCGTTTAAGATATAAATGTGGAATATTTTCCTACATACAACTATGAGCAATTTTGAGTGTAGTTATATGTGATATATGTATTTTACTTACTGTATTCAGAGTTTCTCGGATTTAAATTAATCTTACCTGAAAAGAAAAAAACACAATATGAGTATAAAATATAACGAGTACACACCGATAGATGTACATATTTTTTATATATATTTGGCAAACGAGCATGCTGGACGTTAATAATAACTGTAACCTATTAAGAATTGCATCTGATTACAATATTATCCTTAAAATTGGTCACAGACTTGTTGCTAATTGTGAGAATTAAGCTAGAACGATGAATGATTCAGTGAGTTTGCGTATTTTTACGAATGAACGATGAACATTCGAACGAGAATGAATGAAGTATTTAAAGAACGACTAAATGACTAAGTGATTGAAGGAATGTATAAAACACTAAATGCACACCTTACTAACAAGACTTTTCAACAGAACCGTACAACTAATAATTATGTTATAATTTCTCACAGCGTCGGTTATTCTCATTTTTGTGGGTGAAAGATATAAAATGACTATACAAGTATGTACTGCATTAAAATTTATAATCAGAACCTCATAGAAGTTTATTTAAAGTATATCAAAAGCAATTAAAGAAACAGAAATTTCTATTGTATAAATGGTAGCATACTAAATGGAACTACTTAGCGACAATGGTGAGAGGTGTGTGGTAGTGTTCAGCCATGCATGCACCTCCCCCCCCGGTCCTCCATTGTCACCGACCGGAAGGACTTGCACCTAATAATGTAATCTAATTTATTATATGGAATCTGCCAGCGAACACGACATTTTCAATTAAAACATTTGTTTTACTAACAGAAGAATATTTTAACATAGCAATTCAGTGCAGTTGTCGTAAACTCTTTAATTTTGCAACCTTTTAACGCTACCTCCTAAATTGTAATATAAAAATTTAAATTTATATTTCTCAATGACATTTGTATACATCTAGATACGTTTCATAGTTAATAGGTTTGATCGTACAAAAATTGGTTTGATTTGAGTATACATTTAAAGTACGTGACAAAAGAGCTACATATAGATAGATATACAAATGCCTTAAATATTACGCAGATTGAAACGCCTGAAACCAATCAATACCCCATACGTACGGAGCGTTCGCGGCGCGTATGAGTTACGCGCCCGTAAGCAACAAAAGCTCTAGCGCCCAATTTAGACTGAAGAAGATACGAGATACTGCAATTGACAGATATATGAGTCTGCCGGCGCCGGCGCACATTCCGCCGGGGGACGGGGCAGGGGAACGGTCGAAGAGTGGGGGTACACGAGCTTTTGTGTCTGAAATGATGTGAAATTGTATTGCAAGTGTATGAAATGTTGTTTAAACTATGTATGTGTCTACTTACCAACATCGAATGCTTAAAATATTTATTTAATATTACAATATTTGCCGTTTGTTTGATGTATACTGATGTACCTAAGATACGATTTCAATGAATATGTAAAAATATCGAAAATAAAAATTTTCAGTTATTACTTGTAAGTACAGCAACGGTTATATTGTGACTGGTCCGTTGGTATAGTGGTTAATTACATTAATTGCTGAATCAGTGATTGTGGGTTCGATTCCCACAACACAGCAGGATTGTTCTATTTTGTGTTTTTGGGAATCAAATTATCTATATATGTAAGTCGGTATTTTGGGATTTTATGTTTGTTTGTTTACCATAGTAAGCTTAGCCTAATTTGGTATCAGATGGTTGCGTGTCATGACATGGTATCGTGATATAATGTTACGTTTTGTTATAAAATGTATCATACATTTTTGATGCACAAAATATTACTATCTACATATATGATGACAGTAATTTTTTATTAAAGTATAATACATATGTAATACGTTTATACAGCGGCATGTATAATATGTTATAATTTAATATTAATGCATTGCCGACTTGATTTAAGTACATTAATTATTAATTAACAAGTCCAATTAGCAGATAAACCCTCTTTGAATTTACGCTCCAAAACACCTACATACATACACATTCATTGGTTTCTGGTCTCTCACTCTTGGGGTCATCAACAACCCTTTTATTATTCCACTGTTAGACACGAGTCTCAGAATGAGAAGGTTAAGTTCGCAGCCTACCACGCTGGTCATGTGCGCGTTGGCAGAATGCAAACACAGCTAATTTTAATGTGTGTAGGTTTACTAACGATATCCCTTCATCGAGACAGCGAGTGAAATTTTATATTAGAAAGCATAATTGTTTGTATAACGGTGCGCGATTTGAACTCAGGAAACCTCTATAACTCGTCGTCAAAATATGTGAACAGACATAGCAAGACTTTCGGTACAGCAAGACATTACTGCGCAGGCCATGAAAGATATATTATAGCATAGCTACCGTCTGAAAGTTTGCTATAGTACATGTAGTAACATGGTATATGAATATATTATAGCGCTGCCTGTCACGAGCTTAATGTATAGTGTATCGTCACCCGTCAGCAGCGAGCGCGCGACGGCCGCCAATGTATGCGGGGTCATGTCCGCACGTGTCCTGTCGCCTGTTCAGCGATGTCGTTGGGGTATCGTGGAATATTCAACGTCCTCATACAACGCTCCTTCGAAGGGCAGAACCTACGACCCTAAC
>DWMF01000818.1:0-13043 GCA_018244815.1 Parelbella polyzona | reverse complement strand
ACGTGGAAGTGTAAAACATTCTTATGCCTACCTTTTCGGGGTTTACATGCGATTGCCATTTTTTTTCTAATTCTGGGAGGGGATTTATGTCCAACAATAGAACGAAAAAGGGTTAATGATAGTGAAGATGAAGAAATATATTTCTAATATTTTACTGCTCCTTTTAGCTGATAGCACAGGAGGGCTTGTTTGGAGGTATGCTGTAACATCAGATTTGTAGATACTTTCTTTCAATTTAATTTAAATATAATTCTGGAATATATCAACTACCACTCCTTCGCCATTATCTAATAGAACATTAGACGTTACGCAAAGGTTATCAACATCACCAAAAATTATGGTCACCCACCCCATAAACGATTCACTCAGCTAAATTTTAAACAACTCGTTACCGGCTTCGCGGAGTTTCATTAATTACGCGTCTTTCTTAAAGAGTTTTAAATAAAAAAATCAATATTTACGCACGCTGAGGCGTTACGATTCAATGCCGGTAGATAATTACGTATTATTTTCAATTTGTCACGGCGTTACGTTGCCGGGCATCGAACTCGCTGCACGCACGTCACGGTCAACAGCGTTAAGCTTGACGACTATCTTGACACAACGACGAAGATAATATTCGCTCTGCCGGCCGCGTTAGAAATCGATCTCACAAACTATCTTGATACAAATCGGTACAATCGATATAAACCATAGACATTGACACATAATAAATCTACGGAACATAGAGAAATATTAATTGGAATTTTTGCTGACCAGTGCTTGGTTATATAAAAAGATACAATTATATAAAAATTCAGAATTCATCCCCTTACTCCTGGAGTGATGGGTTCAAAACATTCCAAAAGTATGTGCGATTTTAAGATTGAACACCTCTTTCTGGAATTCTGATAAAAAAGTCAGTAAACCTACATATCTTACAATTCTCCATGATGTTCATGTTTGAAGTCTACTAATTAAATCTTGGCTGTCGTGGCAGAGAGACCTTAAGCCTTCTCATTATAATATAACACTCGTCTGCAACGGTGCACGATGAATGATGATGATTACTAATATAATGATACTGAGAATAATCATTGGAACGCAAACGGCTAATCAGCTGAAGAACAATTGAACTAAGAGTGCGTGAACCTCAGTAATTGAAGAGTTCTGCTTGACCTCTGTGCGTCTGATTATTATATGTACTGGCTTAACTCACGTACGTTTTACGGGAAGGCCCGACTAGTTTCGGACCTGTACAAGGTCTTACATAATGAGCTCCAGCCGACTGCAGCGAGGTCGCGGCAGAGTTTGTGCGACGGTTTCAACTGCTGTTGCTGCAAACACTAGAATAATACGATATAATGTGTTCTAATGGTAGAGATTTAAATGCAGTCATCATTCTGTCATTGTGAGATTTAATAAACCCGGCCCTTACGTAATATGTATGGTATCCGAGTATCATCACACTTATGTCTACGTTTACATTGCTAGGGAATTTTTAGATTATTTAAAAACTCCATGGCACGTAATTTTACAAATTCTGGCGCATTATTATATAGTGAGGTCATTTTACTTGACTCGTTTTTAACTTTTGTTATTCTCGCGATCCTATACGTGAAATATTTTACGGGAATTAAAAGTATTGTATATAGAATTTGACGTAGGTACATAATAATATTCACCACACAAAATGTTATTACCTAAAATCACCTAAAAATAATTTATCAGATTATACCTAGTAATTTTACCTAGTCTTTTAATAATTTGCGTACCTGTTGACCAAGAGGTCTTAGGTTTGATTCCCGGATCGGATAGCAAATTTTTCTACCTTAAAATTTCTAGTAGTCGTTCGAAGTCTGGAATTGTGCCCAGTACCTATGTATATAGCAATAGGCCTCATATAGATTCCATGTTAGGACGTAGCATTTAAAAGGATCGTTGCAGTGCATTATATTCGGCTGCCTACTCCATAGGGTGATACAGGCTTGAAAATAAACACACGTGTTAAAATTATTATGCAATCTACTAAGACGTCGTATGATGATGTATTCGTTAATGTAGTAGCATGAAAATAGTATATACAGTATAACATATCACCGTACGCACCATTCCCTCTAGTTTGATTATTTCCACAAAAAACGCCTGAGACAATTAACACATAGTAACAGAACATTTCCCCACGACAATAGTGTCGCTAACCTTGTTATGACCAACCTCGATTAAACGACAATCAGAACATGACATACTAAAAGAACATAATAAACGAGCAGTCTAGAACATTCCATGCCACATACCAGTCGGTACGGTTGAACAAAAAAGCGCAGTAACTGCCTCAAGTTACCAGACTAAAGAGGTTCCCATGGCAGATTCACACGCGCCGTCACACCCCATGGACCACGCGCTGCGTAATAGTTTCTTAAATGGCCCTCGACAGGGCTGGCCGGCCTTTGAACCCGGTAGTTCAAATACAGACTGAATTCAGATTATGATAAATGGTCTATTTAAGAATTGATAATATGGCTTTGGACGTAAACGAAACTTGAAACGTGGGAGTATACTACACTCCTCTGCCTACCCCTTCGGGGATTACAGACGTGATGTTACGATTATACGGCAGACAATACGATACAAAAACTGTTTATCTTACATACCACATAAGAGAAAATAAATACTACGGCAAAAACAAAATTGATACTAATTATTAACCTTAATGTTAGCAGAATATGGATGGTTAAACATTAGTTTTATGTATTGTATTTAATAGAATTTGTATCTGTTATCCGTAGGTAAGCAACGTTTTGCTTGTTACATATAACTATTACCACTTTGAAACAAACAGACCATACTTCTTATAATAGAAGTATATAATTATTTACTCGTTATTAATTATTTTCCTCCACCTTTTCCTTATCATAAGATCGAGGTTTTGTGATAGAGAATTTATAGATCGATCGCACTCTCAATACCACTTAGTCAAGAAAAATCTAATATTGATCATAAGTTGTTATAAACGGGTAAAACAAATCATTTAAAACAATATCATATGGGCACTACTTGCAAGATTTGTAAAGCAAAGAATGAAACGCTAAGATTTTTATATGTCAAAGAAGTATAAGAGACAGAAGTGGCTACTACCGCGCAAATCAATTATACCCTAACCTGAACAGGTCTATAAGACTAAAAGTATCAATATCAGTTAGTAAAAAGATGTAATGTTTCCTACATAGTATTGATAACCTAATCGCTTATACATACTTCCGGGTTCTATTCCAAGAACTTGATTCTCTAACGTATATAAGTTCAATGCGTTTGACATCAAATATCACTTCTTATATGTATGAAGGAAAAAATTGCGCGTCTTACAGTTCTCTACAGTGTTTTTCTAACGTATGTATTCTCGTAGGATTCAAAACGACGATAACGACAAGAATGGTGATGTTGTTGATAATGATGATAATGATGTTGATAATGGCGGGAGCGGCGATGATGATGAAGTATTTTCTGACGCCAAAATAAACAAATCATCATCATCATCAGCCTATTTCAGTCCACTGCTGGACATAGGCCTCCATATAAACAAATATTTAATTTATTTTATGACGTCACAATAATTTAAATGCTATGTACTAAAGTACTTAATGTTACATAAAATATTGTTGCAATGAACAAGTTTAAAAAAAACATTGACGCAGGTGCATACATATTTCGTAGGTCAATATTTAAGGGCGCGCAGGTGCATTCGAGCAGATGCTGCGAACACGAAATGCAAAATTAAAAAGTTTTTATCATCCAAAGTAAAAATATGGATGTCAAAATAAGATACTAATTACACTTATATTTTTTTTAAATTCAATACTTTATAGGTCAACGTAAAACAGAATCCGATTAATGAACGCTATTGAACAACATCATGTAACTGTTTAATTAGATGTGAATACTTTACTTAACGATCTTCACGGAATGCAAAGGTGGTTCATTCTTGTAGTTACCTACTATTCGAAAATTTACATTTCGTTCAATTGTTATTAAATCATTTACTTAAGTGTTTTTCTCATTTGGATAGGTATATAGCATAATGATTTAGTAAAAAGTTCTAATAATAACTCCGTTGTTGCCCATTATTCGTTCTATTTTTACTTTATTCTCCTTAAGTTTGCCGGTATAAACAATTTCCTGTTCGCTCATTCATTCACTCATGCGTTTATTCATTTATTACATTAAAATGCTATTTTGTTCTCATCCGCTTTATAACACAATGTACATGTAAATGACAGTATTTTAACATAAAAATCTTACTGTCATCTTCTTGGCACAAAAAATGAAATGAAAGTGTAGGCTTGTACCATTCCGGAAGATGGAAATCAAAGCGCAGTTACCTGGAATCTGGATACTTATTACTTACGAGTATATCTATCCTGCCTAACCCTTCGAGGGAATATAGGCATGATAACATGCTGTTACCTACGAAAACATCTGGCCATTTGACTGCTCTTTCTAGTTCTCTTACTATAAAAATAGTAATTAATGCTTATATTATTACCCCAGTCTAATATATTATAATATTATGTATGATGAAATATATTTCAACTTGTTCAATTTATCGAACGGTTTCAAAATAGTTTATCTTCATTGTTGTTGTGCTCAAATAGTTACTTTACAAGATTAAGTTATGAATGACATAAAAAAGTGTAGTAAAATTATTGTAGTAACAATAAAGTATATATGTATATTTGTAGTAATAATAAACAGTGTAAAAACGTGACTTGAACTTGACGACAGTACTAGACTTCTGTAGTTACAAACGTCACCGAGGCCATTGCTCCTGATTTATAAATCACGGAATTTACAGGCAACATCGATTTAAAAAGCGCCAGGAAAGCTGGAATCACTTGGGGACGTTAACCAGGAACAAAAGACACCACCCCATTATCGCGGCCGAGGGAAACAGTACCGGCATTGATTAACGTAACCATTACATCTCAGGTCTTACATTGCCCATTGTTTCAGTCTCCCACAGTCTGTCTAGCCTTTGCTCTGTGGGATTGTCTGGAGAACCTTAGCTTTTTTCTTGATTTCCGAAGACTATGGCGTGTTTGAAATGGTTCTCGTGAGACTTTAGTCTGTGACCTTTTTCATTGAATTTCATTTTTTTTGTAGAAATTTCTGATTTTTGTACATATTTGTGATTTTTTTTACAACGATATTCTACAATGTTAGTCGCCCTAAAATAATATCTACAATGTACTAGTTTAAGAATTTCACCTAACAGTTTGAAGGTTTGGATTTGAATCCTTGATTTCCACTTATCGTTTGACTCTACGAAAGTTATTCTTGTTTTTACAAGATTAAATGTCACTCGCGATAATGAACGAACAGATCTTAAGGAAACAATGTTCTTTGATGTGTCGACCCTCGCTTGGGCCGCATGGCACACTACTGCCCAACCCTACTCATTTTGAGTGATGACACATGTCCAACAGTGGAAGAGTAAACGGGGTGATGGGAGACATGAGTTGAGAAACTTTAATAATTTGCTACTTGTACATAAAAAGTCGTACGGATATACTTTTTTGTTTATCCAACTATATCGGTATAAACAACATTGAAAAGTCGTCAAACCAAAAGCAATAACGGTATTAAATTTTGACAAGATATTTAAAAAAAACTAAGGAATTAACATTTTGATCACTCACACAAAACATCAACGTAAACACAGTTTCATTATATACTGATTTGCACATAAATTAACTGCTTATAACGTCAGCGTCGAATGTCAAGTCGGTAAATGCAACACCGATGATGCAATACCCATTAGTATCTAGAACATTATTTGTTCGTTCCACTGATGTATGCTGATGTTACCGCAGTAGGTACGTGATGTGCTTAAGAACGCCATTTCTTATAAAACCGTTCAGAAATATTGTAAATAATGATTGGTTTTCTATCAATATTCATAATCGTCATTTGACTTATGTGTCATCAATAAAGTATTCAGAAACAATCTCCAACATCCAAAACTCCCGTAATTAAGCAAGTTCCACTCCAAATACGCCATTTCTGCGAAACTTGACACGTTGCAACGCTATTGACATTTAATTTAATATTCGTCGGAGTTTACCTTCAGTTTTAGTCTAATTAACTTGTTATTGTATAACCTAAATTTATAATAAAATTTACACAATGTTTTATATAATAATAGGTATACATAAAGTTGGTTTCGATTTAAAGAACATTTTTTTCACCTGAGAACTATCTACACTGGTCATTTAAAAAGAGGAAAATTAAAAATAAACAAATGTTCAATAATTATGTGTATGTGTATGCGCGCATCTTTGTATGTGTGTCTACTGTACTTAACATCAAGATGTATCTTTGCTAGAATAATTCCAGTCAATTTCCATGGTAGATTGTTCCATGGAGTCATGGATAAATCAAAGCACGCATGGAATGTGCAAAATAGATATAAAATCACGATGCATGTCGAATTACAAGCGCACGACACTGTAATACATTACAAATTGTCATGTAATACGATAATATCACGGTTTTTATTGCTTCATATGACATTATAATTAGGCATATCAAACAATCTGATAGTCGTCATTCATTTGGATGCAAATTTTTTACCACTCGAAAAGCACAATTTACAATACATTTAACGTGTAAAAATGACAACTTTTAGCGTCAAAATGTTGTAATATACGGTCATAATAACCTTCGGTATGGCCTTGACACATAAACCGAATTACTTTTGTACAGACATACCTGCAAGCAACTAGGTACTTTTATTCGGAGAAATGCACCGCGGGTTACGAAACTTGTTTTGAGAAGGGTACGTGCATATATCATAAGATGAATTTATTTTATTGGAAATAATGGTTATAATAATAAGTATATTTGTTTTATTTCACTAGTAATAATAAAAATAATAATTAAATGTTTATTTAATTAAAATTTGAACCAATAATATTCACAAAACTTAGTAGTTTAGATTTCAATATGACCGTCCGGTGGTTTTAAGCTCGAATTCTGGCAACTTTCTTTGATTAAAAAAAAATTCTGAGGAAATCAAGACACCGCAAAGTTCCCCATAATGTCCTGTTATGTGTCAAGTTTAAAAATCCGCACTTGTCAACCGTGGTAAAACATGGTCTGCAAAGTTGTCATTTTGAAAAGAGATCCATGTCCAATAGTACAGTAAAAAACTGGTTCATGAATCATCATCAATCTCGTTTTTAGTAGGTATACATCCGTATACAAGAACACTATAATGAATATGAAGCACGGCCACGTGGTGTTGAAAAACAACGTATTTCATGGAGTCTCAAATTCAGTCATCTCTCAGAAATGCATATGTATATCGTTACTATACTCGCCTAACATTTTACCAGAACATTCGATTGCATCTTGGACAGAATTTTGTATCTTTAATATTGGGTACTTGCAGTTCGAAAACACGCCTGATGCTGACTACGAATTCATTACTCTGGCCGTTGCATTAATACCTTACCAATTGCATTTCACAGTATCCCATTATCCTAAATACATAGCAGTACGGTTATTGAGTTTCATTAATAAGTGTTTCGGTGGGCAGGTGCTGTTACAAAACAGCTGTTTTTTTTTTAATTTGTCAAACGATCAGGCAAGTGTAAGTGGCCATTGCTAATTACGATAATGTCAACCAACTTCAATTATATGACCTTAGGGCTCACAGTTATAAAAAAAAGTAACATCACGCCCGTAATTCTCGAAGAGCTATGCAGAGGAGTGTATTACACTCCCACGTTTTACGTTACGTTTACGTCACAATTCTAGACTCCGAATCACTAGTAGCAATTTCAAGTATTGTATTTGCCTATTACGCGAAATTACCATTGCAAGGAATATCAACCATGCAGCCAAAAATTTCCATTTATAACATCACAGTCTAATTTATGAATAAAACTCAGTTAAAGCTTATCAGCCAGCAATTTGCTCAGTTGGTTATCAAACAAAGTTATCTCACGCGGTTCCTAGAAAGAGACGACACGGTATCAATTTCTTAGAACAAAGACCGTAATCGCTGGTTCGTCGGACTTTTCGTCTATGTCGCATCACCGCCATTGTATAGTTCCTTCTTTTATTTGTTATATAAATTATTAAAAGACCCAACGGAAAACATAAATAGATCACTGAATTGACTGGCCCGCTGGTATAGTGGTTAGTGAACCTGACTGTTACGCCAGGTATCGTGGGCTCGACTCCCATTGAGAATAAATATTTGTGTGATGAGCACTAGTATCTTGTGTTAGGTGCCTGAGTGTTAAAACAGACAGTACATATTTATATCATGTATGTAGGTATATACATATGTAGTTATGAGCCGTCTAGTTAGCGTAGCGGAAGATTTCTTGATACTTAGTTTGGGTTTAGACGGCCGTGTGCCCAAAAAAGTATTATTATTGTTGACTGCCTCGTTGGTCGAGTGGTTGCAAGCGCGACTGCCGTTCAGGAGGTCCTGGGTTCAAATCCCGGGCCGTGTGCTATTAGATTTTTCTAATTTAGAATTTTTAGTAGTTACTCGAAGTCTGGAATTGTCCTTGGTGTATGGCAATAGACTCACCACCTATTCCATGGGACTTAAACGTAACTGGTGAAACGTGGGAGTGTACCTACTACACTCCTCTGCCTACCGCTTCGAGGATTATAGGCGCGATGTTACGTGTTACGTATAATTATTATTATTTACTGATTGTGTGTCATGATTATTCTCATTGCTATGAACTATATTAAAAAAATATTATTTTGTAGATCGGAAGTCGGAAGTTATTAAGCAGAAGTTTTACGGTTATCATGTTACATAAATTCCTAATAAAAATCTTGCGTCTACAAATCTAATGGAAATATATAAAGTAAACCTGAACTCGTTAATAATTTACCAAATCGCAAAGTTGGAGTTTGGGAGGTACTTCAATCTTAAGAAATGAACGGAACTTAGCTATTCCAACTTCAACTTTCAATGGGCCGAATGATTTGAGAAAATTTCTAAAAATATTTCCCCAGCGGATTATAATATGATTTGGAAATTTGTGCATCATTGTATGGAACCGAGCAAGTATTTGAAAGCAAATGAATGTGTTTTCAAGTTGAAAAAATAACACAAACAACTGATTTTTTTTGTAAATCATTTTACAATAACAGAGAATTTTATTTATTATTTATTTATTTCTAAAAAAAATAAAAGGGAAAGTTTGATACTGTCGTAACCAATAAATTGCAACGAACGAACGAATGAATGAACGACGAAACAAATGAATAGTTATCGAATGATATCAACATATAAAATTTATAGTTAAGGTTAGCAAAATACCAGAATAAAAAGTTTTTTAACAACCAACAATTGTTGTATTCAAAAACAAAACAGTGTATTAAGTTCGAAAAAGAGTAACATAAATTTTGCTTTAAAACAATTCATAGTAGGTATCGCAATAGACAGCAGTAAAGGACATTGAAGTTAAGTTGTACTTACGTTAAATAAAATGTATTGTGTTACCTTTAAAATTCGTATAATTATGACGGAAAATATCCTGAGGGAACCTGCGCACCTTAAGAGTTCTCCACCATATTCTCGCGTGGGAAGTCTACCCACCCGGGCTTGACCTATGTAGCAGACTAGAACCTTATTAATCGTTCTTATTCTTAGAGAAGACCATTTTCCAACAGTTTAAAAATGAATAGTCGTTGATGATGATGACTTGTTATTTCATTTAGTCTACTCGATAATTTATCATATACTTACCTATATTATATGTCTTAAATAAAATAAAAATTCTTTAAAACACTCTTATTTCGCAACTTTTATATAAACAGATTAAAATGACATCCATTATTTAAATAACGCACGAGTTAAATTTGTTGATGATAAGATAAACGCTACGAAGTTAGACTTACAAACTTTAATCAAGATTATGATTCACATATTACTACTGTTTTAAACGACACAATAGAGGACTGATTCAGTCACAAAGACGAGGTCAACTTCCGAACGTACCCGCATAGATTTTACGACCTTTAATTTCGCGGCTATCTGACATTCACTGCTTAAATTTAAGCTTACGGTTGACTTAATAAAGTTCGATACAGTTTGAAGTATTGTTTTATTGTCTCTGATGCTCGCGGTTCTCCCCTTCATTTGGGCAAGCCGCATGCAATTTTCCAATCAAACTTGTAGTTATGAAGTAAAAGAATTATTATGTCTTAAATAAATATACATATTTTATATACCACCTGAAATATTTATACATTTTTTCATTTAGTTTGTCTGGTTATTTTTCGTTTTCAGGCCACATACATTTTCGACATTGAATAATATCCTGTATCGCAAAATTACTGAGTAGCTATAATATTATTGTGTAATGTTGGGTAAATTAATAAATATTGATAAGTAAACTGGGCAATCTCAGTAAAGTTCCGATCACTCACCTTTTAGAAACGTTTAATCTATGCCGGACATAAAACTTATTAGCGGCACAAAAGCTCTTTCTTTCCACATTTAAAATTTGAATTAAAAAATTTTTCGAGAAAATAATGACATTCTATAGATTGTTTGAATTCTGCATTTTTCATTCTACCTACTTATGACACAAAGTTGGTATGTTACGGTCAATTTAAAAACAACTGTATTTAAAAAACGTGAATACATAAATTAATAATCTCACCGTTAATCACGTATCTTTGTCTGTCATTGATAAGTTCCTTAGACAATTTCGGGCATTCCTTGTATAGTACCGTACACAACTCTTGCAACTTTACACCACTTTGTTTACTAACAAGCTCTATGAAGTAATTACATTTATCACTATCACCAGCACCAGTGATCAATTCAAGGTCGGTTAAACTAAACAAGCCTTTTTTAACGAGCACGTCTAATATATTTGTATCGCACAGTTCGCGTAATAACGTTGCTTTGTGCTGTATGAGACCGGCACACACATCGCCGGCCGCCGCCATCGTTCAACTAAACTCGCGCGGGAGAAAAAAAATGGTTGCCATTGCCATTGAATCGGCCCATTCAAAGTGGGAACAGATGCAGCGAGCGCAACTGTTTAGCTTACTGAGCTCTCGAGCTCCTTTTTTCTGTGTTCAGCAGCGCGAGTTTAGTTTTGAACGGACATAATCGCTCATTTGAGACTAACAGACATTTTTGCGATGTTATATATGGTTCAATGTCTTTGGATGTTAACTCGCAATTAAGCTCCTATAACAAAAGCACTTACAATATGAATGGGTAACATTTACCTATTATAAATATGATGCCTATCTAATTATAGCCGCAATTTATAAGTATTGAAAACAAACCAAATGAAATGAAATGAAAAATGAAGACCAGTGCAAGCAATATTAGTTAAAAAAATGACGATAACAAAGGCAAAACAAAGAAAATAGAATAAGGCAAAAGCTTTGAGACAATCCTACTGAAATTTCTGCACTAGGATATAAGAAACTTTACATATTATTATGGTTTTAGATGTATGGCTCTAAACCTATGTAGCTCAGTTAATTGAAAATAACTGCAAACGTTAAACGACAAACAAAGTGATCGCGATAATGATTGATGATCATGGTGGATTTTAACATATTTCAAAAACTGCATCAGGTTCGTTCTCTTTAGTTAGGCACATGGTACGTAGGATGAAGTCGTATTTTGTACAACCTATGATAATTTATGACAATGTAATTATAAAAAATCGGCTTTCATTTAGCACGAGTTCCTGAAATAAAATTTTAAGTTCTCCCGCCTTTGTGTTACTCAATAATATCTAATAGGTATATGCATCTACACAATTATGTGGTTCAATCTATAAGTTCGACTTTATCTAATTTAGCTAACGGTTAGAACCACTTTTGATCAAATAGTGAAGTTTGTAATTAAATAAATTTCTTTTATATTTATAAATATAATATTTGAACGTATATGATAAACGCAATGATAAAAAATTCAATAAACTCCAGATACTTTTGTTAAATTACATAAAAGTTACAATACAAGGTACAATATGTAATATTAATTAATTCGGTATGCCATCAAGAAAAACTAAAATCTTTAGATACAGATAAAAAATAAATATGACACCAGTACATGTCAACTAATAGTGTCAAACCGAGACCAATGTTTTGTATCAGCGTAAACATATTATAACCTAAACTTTTTACTTTTACGGTGGTTATTTACAGTGTTTCATGGAGTAACCATAATCTTGTTCATTTTATGTTATTCTAGTAACATAATATTCACAAAATGGCTCCGAAAAAGAGTTACAGTGCTGGTAAGTATGTCTTATTTTGTCAACGTTACTTATTTTAAAGATTTTGATAAAATATAGCTTATATTTGACAGGCTTGCTAGGTTTCCGTTTATTCATATAAACCATGAGAAGTGATACGGTATCTTTTCATATTCGCAGTGAATGTTCCTCATATAAAACTAATGTACAATAAACATTGTTCAGTATTATCGTTTTGCCAGTAGTATATAAGCCCTTATCTTTATGTTTTTGAATGAATTTGCAGATACAGACTCTGGATCAGATTCAGACAGTGCATCTAGTGGAAGCCGCAGCAAAAGTGGTAGCCCTGCTCCATCTCGTAAAGGAGGCAGTCGATCCAGGTGAAAACACTTTAGTTCCATATCATCATGTTATAATACTATTTAAAAATTCATTCCTGAGAGTTTAAATAAAAAGTCTAGACATCAAAAAATTTATAATTATAGGATATTGAAAAAGATGTAAGTAATGAAACTTTATGCCTGTATTGCCCCATGAGGTAGGTAGATGAGTTTAGTACACCCTTATATTTCACCAGTTACATTGTATGTCCCACCGTGTTGAGCTTATTACCACACACAGGTCACAAATCCAGCCTCTAAGGTACTAGTAGAAATTTCAAGCAAGGGTAAGGACTGATGAATGAATCATTGATATAAAGCCAAATAATTTGGGAACAATTCAAAACATCATAAAACTAGCACAAATGTGCACTGACTATGTAGGTTGTTGTTGGTCTAGATTGGACTATGTATG
>DWMF01000817.1:0-13053 GCA_018244815.1 Parelbella polyzona | reverse complement strand
CTCACCACCTATTCCGTGGGACTTAAACGTAACTGGCGAAACGTGGGAGTACACGTCTACACTCCCCTGCCTACTCCTTCGGGGATTACAGGCGTGATGTTACGTTTTTTTACGTCCCCAAACCAGAAGACCCCGTATCGAGTACAGATGTATTCAGTCCGATTAGTTTTCCCTTTTTTTTAAGTTCCTTCTTTTGTTACTAAAACTATTATTGGGAGCCCTTTATCAACGGATCTAATTCATATTTAAAACAAAAATCAAAAATTTAGCGAACTGAACTCTGTCAACTGAAAAAATTGTTGCAAAATAAGAAATAATTGATTTCTCATACTAAGAGTCGTATAAACATATAACATAAGTACATTTAAAGTTATATACACCTGTAAGTCGGTAGTTGAATATGTGCAGCAGAACTCAAATTGTTTTTGCTACCCTACTATTTTATTTGGAAGCGACAGAAAAGAAAAACTCTCTCTCTCTCTCAAGCCGGTCCCATAGTGAAGATCCCGCTTGAATGAGTTAGTAACATTCTCTAGGAGAATCGATCCTTATGAGCGCTGGAGCTGCTCGCGTCCGAAGATTTTACCCTCGACTCCTACGCGACAAACGTGGTTCAAAACGAGTAGTAACGCAGAATTACAAGCGATAAAAAATAACCTGTCCGTTCGACAGGCTCGAAACTTTGCTGGGGACCGTGAAGCGCGTACCCTCAGAACAACCCGACGTAGAAGGCAATTAGAAACCACTACGCTTATTCTCCCTTATGAATCTTGACCAACACTTCAAAGAAGAATTAAGTAACTGAATAGTCAAGATAATAATTTGTAAGCTAACTTTCCTTGCATGGAAATTTGACTATATTATGAGTTTGTGGCAACATCTGTTTTTATCGATTAAGCCTATGAAATTGCAACACTGTCTGACATTAAGATAGATGGCCATTTGACATTTTAGTACCTACTACAAGTACAAAATTTGTGCCTATGGCGTACGCGTTAATACCTTTTTTTCAAATTGTTTATAAAAATGCAATTTTCGAGTAATTGCGTCTGAGATCAACACTTGTGTGAATTTTTTGTTTTAGTTCATTTTGTTTAAGAAATGAGTAGCGAGTTCTGGTAAGTATTATTTTTGATATGAATAATTTAACCAGATGTTATGTATCATTCTTGGAGTTCATTGTTGTATTATTAAGCTGATACACTCTTGAGTTCTTGAAGAGAGTTGCTTGTTGAATTCTTTTTATCTACAGTGTAGAATCAATTTGACATTGAAGCGACGAGTAATAATATCACAATCACGTTATAGTGCACAGGTACTGAAAGTATTGATCGTTGAATTTAACTTTAACTAGAACCGTGAATTACTGAGTTTGTTACATTAACGTTGGTATTTTAAATTATTGTTATACCAATATTAACGTGTATTTAGGAGTATCAAGAAGGCGCATCAATGCGCCAAATTAAGCTAGAATCAATTTATATTTTTGATCCAGAAAGGGTACGTAACTCTAAAAGGCTTACTAATTCCTCGGTTTTTGTTGAAATTATTCTAAAATTATCCAAGCTCCCCAAATTAATTTGCTTGATTGCTTGATTAAAAATTGTAGTAATGACCACCATAAACATTGTGTATAAAGGGATAAGTAAAGGATTTGATTACATTAGAATTTATCTTAACTAAATGTACCAATGCTACTAAAATTAGAATAGAGAAATATTAAAAGGACATTTTTATATAAAAATACAGAACCATATCAGTAAGTCAGGACTCATTAGTCCTCATTAGTATTTTTATGCACAAAAAAGAATTTAAATCAATTAATAATGGCTGATGTAGGCTGTGTTATCCCATCAGTTTAGTACAACTATATAGATTTGAGTGGCTACAAGTGTGACTGTAGATCGGGAGCTCCTGGTTTCAAGTCCCTGGTTGGGTACTAGTGGGTTTTTCTTATTTAGAATTTCTAGTAGTGACTCAGAGTCTGGATCTGTGCCCAATGTATGGCAATAGGGTCACCACCTATTTCGTGGACCTTAAAATGTAACTGGTGAAATTTTACTATTAAATGTTTCGTGAGTATTTGTAGTTTGTACACATAATTATATATGTACCGGCTTAAATCACGTGCGTTTTTTTGGGATGGCCTGACTAGTTTCGGACCTGTACGAGGTCCTGTACGAGACTGAAATTGTGAAATTTGGAACTTTACTACACTCCTCTTACTGTACCTTCGGGGATAACAGGTGTGATGAATAGGGGTGAGCCTATTGCCATACACCGGGCACAATTGCAGATTCCGAGTCACAACTAGAAATTATAAATTACAAAACTCCAATAGCAATCAAAGTGTAGGATGATAAGTGTTCTTATTATTTCTTCACACCAGGTTCCATATAGGGTAGGCTGATACCAGTGAGTGCCAAATATGTTTATTCTTATATCTAGTATTTTTTTTACATTGTGTACTCTCTGCATAGGTGCACATTCATTTCGAACACTTCTAACTCCCCCTATCAGCCAGTATCTGATATATTTAGTCAAGATAGGCAAGCCCTTTCCACTCTCGACAATTGCAATTATCAACATTCACAGTCTATATCTGCTTTGTCATTTTATCATCAGTATTCTCTAAACATGTGGAAAACATTGGAATATGCCCTTTCTTATTTAAATACCATTACCGTCTTTTAAATCATCTTTACATATGTATTACGATCATGATCGCTGAATGTTATCCCTATGCTTCAGTCCTCTTTCTGCATAGACCACATACCAAAATCTCTTGCAGTATATTAGTGTTGGAGTAAGCAGAGTTCTGTATGGCCATCAGATCGGTTTTGCTCAAATCTTTGTAGATTAGTAATGTATTACTTTATTATTCTACAACTTACGTCCAGTGGTTAATAAGACAAATCATGTCCACAGCTGCTCTGCTTCACATGGAATTTCCTAAGCCTGCAGTGTACATTTGGACTGACCCTAACTTGCTTCTCCAATGTAGAATAATAAGTAGTGCATTACAATATTATTTTTCTTTTAAAATACGAAAATAAAACTGGAATATAATTGGTATGCTGCAAATAAATTACAAACTACTACAGAATATGAAAGTGAAATATTAATATGTCGACGGATTCATAGTGAACTTTAAGTGGTGGCTATGGTCGATACAGCTTTAATCGATACAGCTTTAATCGATACCTTATTTTAGAGCACCAATTCTCAACTTTTGGTGAAGAGCTTTTTTAGGGGTGCATTTGCAATACAATCACATTACATTATTATGGAATGCTTGCACTTTAGAAATCATTTAAAATTCTTTGATATAAAAACATTTGAGTAAGAACATTAACAATATTGTACATAGGGTGGTTTCTATGTTGTAGGTTGATAGTTTAATGTTCAAATTTTACTGTAATTGAAAAACATACTTAAGTAAAGTTTTTATTGAATATGTGAAGTCATAGGGTAAAAAATTTTTGCTTTCCATCAAAAATAACTGTAAAACCCGTTGTCCTTTCGTTGGAAGCTATTCTCGGATATCAATTTATAAGTATCTGATATTTTACCACTCTTATAACTTCATATTTTACAGTAATAAAAATTGATATAAATTTTATTATATCAAGTAACATTGAATTTCCTGTAATATACAATGTGTTGTGGTGTATTCGGTCGGCTGTGTTGCCATTTACCTCAAATATATTTTGAAGTTTGAGAATCAATGGACAATCAGCTATAATAACAAGATATTGGATTTTTAATCTCTAAATTGTGGTTCATTTTTATGTTGCTTTCAATTCTCTGTTAGTTAATTCAGTTCATTACTGACTTTTACTGAAGTATCATTGTATAATATTCTTTGAAACTCTCTGAAGTGGGTGTTTACAGTATTCTTAATACAGAAAAGTGAAAAAAAAAAATTTGTCAGCGGTCAGTACAATTATATCACTCTTTCATTTTTCTGTACAACAGTGCAGTTTCATAACATAGGCATGTAAGGTACTAAGTGTGCTCTATTATCATGAAGAAATTAGACTAAATTACTGACTCCAAACTTGTCTTTTTCCTTTGTGAATCTGAACTATGTTTAAATATCACACATCATAGTCGCTGTTTTTAGTACAACAAAAATTAAACATCATGCCAGAGGTAAAAGTCTAAATATGACTGATTGTATGATAAATAACTAACCTTTTTATTATGTTGACTGACCTTCAAACTTTATGTGTTATCAACAATCTTGGCATGAAGCAGCAAGATTTCCTTTTGTAATACTTCAAGTTTCATAAATATAAGTGACTATCTTACATTATGATCGACATTGTAGTATTAGAATACAAAGAAACATATTCTTTTCTTATTCGTTTTTAAAGCGACATCCTTTGTAGTTAACTGATCTGAAGAATCTTTCATACATAGGTGGATGTATTAGTACTTCTTAAGTGCAAGGTGGTGTATCATTGACCTATTGATCGCTGACCCATTTGTAAGATAAGCTGTCTACCAAAATATCAGCTTATGAGGATGATTATTAATTACAGTAATGTCACCTTGAACTTTGATAAGAAACTGTGTAGACTGTTATCGGAGCCAAGCACTTTTTGGTGTGAAATGAATCTTAATTAAAATTCTGAATTTTGTAATGTTTTAGGTAATGGGTCATTGTTGTTGTAAAGACATGATACCTAACGACACAGAGGTATTCTCGCCTCCCAGATCCTCGCCCATGTCTCAGCAAGGAGTGGAGCCTCGAGTGCGCGTGTCTAAGATGGCGGCGGATAAATCTATTGTTGATCGTCTTATCATTGAAATGCTCAATCTTATTTCTACATTTGTTGACAAGTATGTGTAATTTTATATTGCCCTTATTTACGTGTTCATATTGCACTAGCAATAACCACATCACCCGCATTCACATTGTATAAATCATTACAGAATTGTTCAGCAAAGCGAATTCACAGATAAACCAGCCGTGCTTGGGATTTTGTTCGCGTGCGTTGTTGTATTGTATGGGTTACAAAAATTTTTGTACGGTACTGTAAATAAAACTTTTCTAAAATAAAATAGTGTAACATCAGGTATGTGCCAATGAAAGTCCTGTCGAAATCCGTTCAGCCGTTACCGAGATCATCCGGAACAAACAGACAGACAAAAAAACCTTTTTATAACATGCACGGTACATACCTTTACATATACTTATTAAAAATTATTATTAAAAACATACACTTCGATTTTAATACTATACATTGATGTGTATGTGTGCGTGTCTGCGTGTTTGACATTATAAGTTGTCAACAAATATGTGATCTATGTAATGGTTTTGTAACGCCAAGACCAACTAACTACAAATAACTTTGTCATGTCTCGGTAAGATAAGTATAGGATGTTTTACTATCTGGTGATCGGATGATAACCTGAAAACACATGAATACGTGGATTTTAAAGACACTGAACCGGGTGGAGAAGTAATGATTAGAAACATCTATATAAGTATATATATACGTAACATAGTTGTGTGAAAATAAAATTGAAAAAGAAACCACCTGATATGTAGTTTAAAAAATGCTGGTTAAGAATTTAATATATTAAACCAATCAATGCCCATTGTTTAATTAAAATTAATATTAAGCTACATTTATGGCAACTTGTCACAAATTGAAAATGGAACAGTTCACGGTCTCAATGATAATTATATAATATCTTCTATTCTCTGACATTCAAGCAAGTTTCCGCTCCGTCATATTCCCTGCTCATTATTGATTTAAACAGCGTTGAAAGCGATTGCCTTATGGATTTCTAATGCACAGTTTGCGGCTGATGTATATGCGACTGCTAATAATTTATCAACTAAGCTATTTGCTTGACATGAAACAGATGTTGGTGCTGTCTAAGGATAATTACTGGCTACTGGTATCAGTACTGCCCAAATGTATACATACGGGATCGATTCCCGGTGGATTTTTTTTTTATGTCCCGTCAACAATACATTTCTATACTTACATAATATAATGATTTAATAACAGTGCTGATCCATGAAAAACATACATTACGAGACAATGTAGTCAATTTTATTAAAGTAATCAAACACCGATATTAATAAAAACATCATTATACATTGATAAAGAACTCGTTGCTTATTTAATTTTATCACTAAATACAAGCTGTGCACGCTCAATTATATCAATCAATACAATAACAGGGCGTAAAGTTAAAACAACGCCAATTTATTTATAAGATACTTTAATATGTAAATATACTGTAGATACAACTTGGTTCAATATATATTTATATTTGAATATATCCTTATTGTCTTGATATTTTATTCATTTTTCTACGGGCTGGCAAATATGACGAGAAAATTTTATAGTTTGTGTACTGGAATTGTACCTATATGGTGACTGGCGCAAGCAATTTTTTTGCAATTGAGAAACTTGAACTGTTCATTATGCGGGCGTAAATGGATAGAAGTTATGTTATTGTGTCATGTTATTATTCTTAAACATGTAATGGCAGTATTTTAAAATACTTTATAATCTTCCATCATATCTTGAATGCACTATGGAATAACTAATGATTAGCAAGGCATATACAGTCTATAATCCTGCTATTGCTTGTTTATGAATAAGGTGGTTTGTCATTATTGAAATATAACAAAATAAGCTGATTTGGGCTTTGCAGGCACTGGCTATTTGCAGGTTTTGGGATACTTAGGTATGAGGCAATTGACATAGGAATGTTGAATACTTAAGTTTATTTTAGTTTGACTCGAGCACATAGTTGCACATTGTTGCTAATTTTGTTTCAGTGACGAGGAGTCCCCTGTTTGTCTAGTGAAGTTGCATCTTATTGCTGATTCAGAGGAGGGATGGATTCAAGTTGTTACATCCATGGTGGATGTGGTCCCTCTAGCAAATCCCTTCGGCCCGTCCGCTATTACTATCCTATTAGATGATTGTCCCTTACCGTCCAAGGATTTAGTCCTAAAGGTAATATTATTATAAAAAAATAAACAAACGTTTAAATAATAATAAATAAGTACTTTGGTAGCATGATTTCATCATAGTCCATGTTTTAGTTGTGATAGTTACTGAAGGCATGTCGTTATTTTCTTTTTGAGGTAATGCACAAAATATTCAAAGTGTCGATGGAGAGAGCCAGCATGGTGGATATGAATGTGAGAGTGGAGCGCAACATATGTGTGGTGCTCGGCTGCATGGCGGAGAAGCTTGCCGGCCCCAACAGCATTGCCATTCTTACCGGACACATTCTCAATTACTTATATACCTTCCTGGTAAGTGCCTTACAGTCTTACTGTGATAGTTTTATTGTTAATAGACTCATTCTTTATTAAATAATCTCCTTGAAAGTTAAGCAGTCTCCATGAAAGTTAAATAGTCCATCTCAAGAATTTGGAGCCAATGTTCAAGTGTCTCTTTTAACTTTTAAATGTTTCTGCTGTTTGTCTTGTAATATTTCCAATGTTAAGTAATGTTTCAACAGTTTGAAATTAAAAGGTTTCAAACAATCGAGTAACTTGACATGTCATAGCAAATTGAACAGTATTTAAAAAAACATCCATTATCATTAATATTGATGATGTTAACAGGAGAGGCGCAACGAGCCTCGCATAGTTCTGTTTGCACTGATTGCCCTGGAGAAATTTGCGCACACTACAGAGAATAAACTGGAGATTAAGGGCCGCTTACAGATGTCTGACAAAAACCCACTTCTGGAACTGGAAAAAATGGCTGACAGCGAGGACTATTGGTGGCGACAGGTTGGCTTCTGTGCGAAATGGGCCCTAGATAATGTTTGTGAGTATTATCCTGTGAGTCCTGTCCTTACTTGTTCTGACAAGTAAACAACTTATTCCCCTTCCTTAACCGGAGAAGTTTTTCCATTCTTGAAATCTCAGAATCCCTAGAATAACAGTTCCACTTGAGCCGTATGGTTACTGACTTTTCATGGAATATAGTCTAGAAGACCAGCCCCTAAATGTTCTTAGTGTGATATGAAGTCCCAAGTAAAATAGTTACCAATTTCCTTGATAATTATTGAGCTTTAACATGAATGAGAGTAAACATTCCAACTTTACATAGTAAAATCATGAGTTCATCATTAACTTTGCATGTTCACTTGCCCTAACTGCACATAATCACTTATGTATACGTAGCTTGTATGTTTGAGTATAATATCATGTTCTCTTTCAATTTAATACTATTAATTTATTATTATTATTATATTATTGCTGTAGCTATATTCATTTAACTGTAAACAAATCATACTATTTTATATCTCTCGTTAATAATACCAGTTTCTAGTCTATTCTGGAATAATAGATAGTGTATATAATTAACTGCATCTAAGCTTTCTACAAATTTTATAATTCATTTGTATGTCCACAGTTGTCGTCGAGGGCAGGAAATTATCATATGAAGAGGTGGATATGTCAAATATAAATGTTATTCTCAACAATAATGACGTGAGTGAATACCTGAAGATATCCTGCGACGGACTGGAGGCACGTTGCGATTCATATTCGTTTGAGAGTGTACGTTGCACTTTCCAAGTCGACGGCGGCGCCTGGTACTACGAAGCTGAGATCATAACACCCGGTGTGATGCAGATCGGATGGGCAACGAAGAATAGTCACTTTTTGAATCATGTGAGTCAGGTGTAATCATTTTGTCATCTGTTAGTAATAATAAATACTCCATCTAATATATTAACAGCAGTATATTCAGTCTCATTCACTAAAGCAATAGAAAACAGAAGTTGTGGTAATCATAGTAATTTAATTGCATTATTTACAGGAGGGGTACGGCATTGGTGATGATTTGTACTCAGTCTCATATGATGGATGTCGAAAGCTGATATGGTACAAGGCTAAACCGGCCAGGATCAACGTCGTGTCTGCGTGGCAACAGGGCGATGTGCTCGGCTGCTTCATAGACATCGGCAAGCGCGAGGTCATTTTCTATCAGAACGGCCACTGGATCTACACCTGCTCTGAGATATTTAATACTATCACGTAAGTGGTATTATTTCAACTTTTGAATAATTGAAACTGAAAATATAATAATGTCAAACTAGCAGAGTTTTATGTACATATATGTAAGCAAATTTGGGTTTAGATGTCAAAGAGGTTGATTGAATGTTATAAAGTACAGCTGAAAAAATTGAGATTAATGTGATCAAAGAATATGTGGAGCGAAATAATATGTACTTATTGTGATTGAGAATGGAAAGCTCACATGTCATGGGCATGTAGAAAAAAAGAATGACAGTAGATTAACGAAACAAATTTACAAAGTGAGTGTGAATGGTACGGTTGGAAGGGGCAGACCCATGTATATACATGTATTTTGTTCAAATCGGGGATGTCCTAAAAGAAGGGCAGATGTACATTTCATAAATGCATGGTGCTGATGAGCGTACAAGAAGCGAAAGAAGTTTGTGTAGTTATTTAGCATATAACTTCATTTGTGGAAAAAAAGATGAGATGGCATATATGCATATATTTAAGAAGTAAATATATATTTGATTGGCTATTGATCACTATTACAGACACGGATTCTTCGCTGCGGCTAGTTTCATGGCTTTCCAGCAGTGCCGGTTCAACTTTGGCAACACACCTTTCAAGTATGCACCCAGAAAGAATTTCCAAGCTTTCAATGAGTATGGAGAACTTACTGATGAACAAAAGAAGGTGGGTATTTTTAAAGGAAGGTATATAGAGGAAAGTAGGATAGAAATAGGAAATTACATGGAGTCTCCAAAGAACACTTAAGAACAAGTAACATTATATATATACATTTTGCTGAAAGAATGGTATGAGACAATCAGAACAAAAAAGTTTGTGATTAAATAAATATTTAAAGTTTTTATTCAAAGAATTTAACTCAAAGGCTCCTAGCTGTTACCAATGTATATATAATAAATACCAATAACATAAAAAAAATCATAAACATTCATTACAAATAAAAAATGTATATTGTCATATACTTATATCAGGATGGATGAGGATATCTTAGAAGAATCAGAAAATATCTTAAGGATACTTAATAGACAATATTGGTATTTCAGTTTGGACAATTTCTATTAAATGAGAAATGTTCAAGAATGTTCATTTCAATCATTAAAATTCCTTATAACCTTGATGAGTAAATAAATTTTGGAGACATTTCAAATTATTTACAAACACATAATTATATATAACAAATCTATTACAGCTTGTCAGGCATGCAACATAGTATATAAGATGAATAATAACGTTTGCTTGTCGGTTTACGTATTATTTATTTATTTATTCATTTATTAAATGTCATTGCTACCATTACAGGTTTGAACCCAAAGCGATAGCATGGTTTTATGAATAAGCAATACAGTACAATAAAATAATGTGTGTATTATGTATTCTATCATTTTATGTGTTTGCAGGTGGTGCCCAGAAGAATTTATTTAGAACAGCTTCGCCACACCAGCTTCAGAGAAGACTCTTGCACCGTGTGCTTTGATGAGACAGGCTGCTGTGCACTTGAACCTTGTGGTCATAAGTAAGTTGGTTTACCTTTCTTTCACATTCAACTGATTCTAGTTCAATTATATAATTTTAAAAAAATTTTTTTATACATGTGTCATGTTTATGGGTTTAAATTTAATAATGCCGTTGTTAAATGGATATGTAATTCATAACAATGTATTCAGTGAACTGGATATATTACTTTAAATGTAAGCAATTTTTCCCCATTAAGAGCTAACACCAGATAACCAAAAGAAATTCGATAGACAGAGAGCTGTTCTTGGTTGGCCAGGTTACAATAATTGTTGTCGAGTTGCGGTTCCTGACCAACTTGCTAAGAGTTGTGGCTGAGTCCCGTCTTTTTATTTTGACCAGCTGGCCGGTAGGCAGCTAGCCTTATCTTAGATACCTAAATATCACAAACCTAAGGATGTGTATGTTTGAGAGATTAACAGACCAATATATACCCGGGTCAAATTCGTTTCAGGGGTTTCTGCTCACTGTGCACTTCTCAGCTGAAAGAGTGCCCTCTGTGCCGAGCCGTCATTCTGAACGTACGCCGAGAACCGGCCTGACATAGTTGCTGCAACATCTGGCCGCTGCACCCACTGGCGGTCCACTTCGAAGGCAAGCTCTACATTCCCATAATCTCTGATATCCTCTACATGTGCACATCCGCTCATAAATGTATAACCACATGCTGCACACAAAAAAGAGTTTAAACGTGTCTGTCTGTATCCATCTCATTGTAATAATATGAATAGATATAAGTTTTATAAAATAATCACTGTTAAAATATTTTGTATATGTATATATAGATATATGAGGGCTATGTACGAGTTGTACCATCTGGTACTGGTCATTTATTGAGTAATACCTGTCTTAAATATTTGCAATGGAATCCTTTTAAATTACAATATTATTACATTAAATGTCCAGACTTTTATCACCTAGCATTTCAGCCATGTATTTCGATATACATAATTATAATTTGTCCTGTTTGTTGTTGGTATTTTAAACAATGGCTACTCTCTTTATTCAGGAGTTTCCACTCTATTATAAGAATCATCTTAATGTGAATCTAGTTTTATTTCATCTTCATCATTATCAGCCTACTCCCGTCCACTGCTGGACATAGGCGTCTCCAACGGCACGCCACTGAGCTCGATCTTCTGCTCTTCGCATCGGACCACTGCCAGCCACTTTGCGTATATCGTCTCTCCACCTGGCTGGAGGGTGTCCCACGCTACGGTTTTCAAGTCGCGATCTCCACTCCAGAACACTTCTGCTCCAGCGGCTATCGGTTCTGCGACAGATGAGACCAGCCCACTGCCACTTCAGCTTGCTAATCCTTTGGCCTATGTCGATAACTTTGGTTCTCTGTCGGATCACCTAATTTCTGATGCGATTCTTCAGAGAGACGACGAGCATAGCCCTTTCCATAGCTCGCTGAGCGACCTTAGATTGGTGGACCAGTCGCACCGTCAGGGTCCATATCTCGGCTACGCACGTCATGATGGCTAGGACGGACTCTTTGAAGACTTTTATCTGCACTGCAGGCTTTGCGGTAGCGGTGACGAAAAGACTTGACGAAGTTTTATTTGATAAATATATTTAAATGGACTGCACAATATCTGACGATTCCGGGGTTTTTACTTTCTTTTTTGGTTTTGACACTTGTAGTTGTCAAAATGTATTATGTCTCACACTTATTGAATAATGTTATTTTCAAATATTCCATTCTTAATGCCATTTTTCTGTAATTTCTCATCAGTGACCAATTCTCTTAATATGCAACTGATGTTCACAAATCCATTATCTGCATAATACGGAATAATCAAATTATTCAGTTCTTCCTCATAATACCAGTGTTATATATATAGTTTTACTTGGCAACACCAGTTGCAACTACCATTTATGACATTTAATATAAATCGTAGAATTAACTTCTTGTTTTTTAATCCGATTCTAATGCTTCATGTTAGATACACGACAGACCGAAAATATTGATTTACATTTCTTAATGACTTATGTACACGTTAACACCTATATATATTAATTTATTATTAATTATGTAGGACCATTAACACTACAAGGTAAGCAGTCAGGAACATTTATAATAGGCACTTATGGAAACACACCGCTTGCACAACATCGTTTTAAATTATTAGTAATTAATTAAATTTGTAAACTCATAATTTTTTTTCAAATTTTCGTTTAATCGTAATGCTCTCAATCAATGAACCCATGATGGTACAAAAGTGTACAATAGCCCTCAATGGGATTCTTAATATTAAGGAAATGAAGTCATAACTATAAGTTCTAAATTGCATAGTGGCAAGGATGAACTTGTAACATTACTCAAGCACAGAATAGCTTTAGCGAGTACGTCGCGCACGTCCCGGAGCAAAATGTGTTTGAGCGTATGTGAAATTTATTAATAAATTTCCACTGCTAAATGGTGACAAGACAATATAATGTAGTTTAAGGAATCCCAATTGTATTTGTGTAAGTGGTTAATATTT
>DWMF01000816.1:0-13053 GCA_018244815.1 Parelbella polyzona | reverse complement strand
TGATTCATAATAATTCGTAGTAGATATTACGTATGTTTTGTTATTTTGTTTGAGATATGATTTTTCTTATGAATGTTGGAGTCAAATTATTAATGATTCTATTTTGTTGTCGTTCATAGAAAGTTGTGCCGTAATAACTTTAAACGGTGAAAGATTTAATTTCAACTAGTTCCAAAATAAATAAGAATTTGATTTGAAAACAGATAATATAAGAAACAACAGCAGTAATTATTTACTGATTATTGAAGTTCATTTATATTTAAGGACTGTAACCACAAGAATCGGAAGATGTACATACATTTACATTTTATGTTAGCACTCCATATGGATAAAACTCCGTAGGAATAAAAAATACTTTTGTAACGTAGTAAATAGCTGTAGACGACCTATTGATAAATGGAAAAGTAAATATACATAAAATATGTATCTAATAATCAGCAACAACAAAATGTTTTTCTTAAATAGAAAAATAACTGACTGCCTTATTGGTTGAGGTGAAGTGCGATTGCTGATCCAGAGGTCCTGGGTTCGTTTCCCGGGTTTCCCGGGACTGTTGTGTTTTTCTAACTTGAAATTCCTAGTATTAGGTCGGATTTTGGATCTGTGCCCTATTTAATGATGGGTCGTAAAAATAATTGATGAAACGTGGGGGTGTACTACACTCCGCTGCGTACTCCTTCAGGAATTACCGACGTGATGTTGAGAAAAACAACTGAGTAGACGTTCTTTTAACATCGTACAGATTTATTAACGGTCGTGGTCGTGTCCTATAAAGTTAATAAAATTCTAAATCGGTATATTTTAATTATTCAGTAGAAATCGGTGTTGTGTAATGTCGGTATGACGTCACCAAATTAGTCAGTTGTAGCGCGACATTGACCCGCCGTTCACGGAAATGTGTCTTAAGGAAAACATTTAAGTTTGCGATACGATATCGACACATTAGCAATACTTAAAATATACATGGCAGATTCTCAGCGGAATAATTTTCATAAAGACAGTCTCAATATAGTACGCAGTAGGCACAAGTTGCCGTGTTCTTCAAAGAACGTCTAGAAGAACGCCGAATTTAGAAAAACGTCTGATGATTTCAATTGCACTCTATTGGTACTATTGGTAGTATATATATATTTGTTAACAATATTATAAGTATGAATTAATATTAAGAGTGGGAAATACGAAAGTTAGTACCCATTTATGACGTTATTTACGACCCACTTAGTACCTATATGTTAGCATCAGTGCCGTTTTTTAAAGTATTCGGAAACTTTTTTTCTACGTATTATACTATAGTAAATATATGTTTTTATCTAAATATATTGTGCACACAGTGTGTAATAATCATGTCTTTGCGAGTCCGTTGTTTGATTTTGTTCAACTTTTATTACTTCATTATTATATGCACAGACCGTTATTTTTTTTAAGTTTCAAGGTCATGTATGTAATTGGTAAGTCTAATCGTTTCAAAGTCGTGTCGTGAACAATAAAGACAATAAAAAGCATAAACATTGACTTCATTTATAAACATGATGTCGTAATAGATGCCGAAATATAATTATTCACAAATCAGTGTGAATAATTTAATTTGGAACAAACATGATTAGTCGAACTCAATCATGACGACTGATTTCGTTCGAAACAGCAATAACTGTTTCCTTATCTTTAATCTGTTACGTAACACAGTCCACGATTGTTGATATGTGAATACGTTTTTGTACTAATCGCAATTTTGAATTGTTGTCTCAATTTGCATCGTAAGAAAAAAGTATCTGCCTTTTAAGGATAGCTTACCATATCTATTTTATCTTCTAAAACATATACACATACAATTCGGTAATTGGACGGCTATTTAGACGGATCCATTATTACCTATTTGTTATCAACTTAAATACGTTCATTAGTTTAAGCATTTCATGCACACTATGAAAATCCCTTTACATCATATAATTTAAATGAATATCTTAGGAGTTATAGTAAATAGAAATTTACGCGCGCGAAAGTAAATTCAAGCGCGGGTCTCACACTGATGACGGGATTCGCTTGATGTTAGGTGATATGAAGTTCACCGGGTCACCTGGTTACTTATAAAATGTTGATTATCTTTGACGTTGGAAATTTGACGCTGATATTAAAATGTAAAAAACAACCAATACTAAACATCTATAACAATAACACAATAATTATTCAACTGGCATGACTGATAGTGAGCGAAAATTTTCCTAAACTTGTTTTTGTTTGTAACACTATTAAAATAAAATTTATTATAACGAGGGGAGAGCTATCAATCAACGTGGACGAAAAACAAGCGAATAGTGAAAATGAATTATAATACGCTCCGGAGCTCGCTGGCGTCGATGATTTCAAAATTGTAGGACTCGTTCATTCTTTGCACAATGAATGAGATTCTTGAACTTTTCTGATTGCACAACTGAGAACGACGAGCGAGCGGAAGAGCGGCGAGCGGAAGAAAACAGAAGATATAAATTATTGAACGCGTAACTAATTGCTACATTCAATCCGTTTATAATTATTCTTCGGTACATCTCTGTGGGGATCTTCGTCGTAATCGTAATTGTGGGTTCGTATAATGATGAAGATAAGGTGTTTATTGAACTGTCTGATAATATTGTAAACATAATTAAATTTATAATGTGTTTAAATATTTATCCTTTCATTCAATTTTCCATTAATTAATCTTAGTTATTCGCTTATCGTCAGAAGTATGATGGGAGCATTCGACAGAAGAAACAATTTCAGATTGTCTGTTTTTGAATCGCTTTTTATGAGAACCTTCGACTTAGTAGATTAACACGACTAAAAATTATTCCTAAGGGCATCGTACATTTTACGAGATCCCCATTAAGTCTTTTCGTCACTATAGTGGACTAAACCGCTGGAGATATAGAATTTTCTTATAATAACTATTAGATAATTTAAATATCTGTTACATAGTAATATGGATATTATGGAGGTCTTCTTATCGTTTCAAATAGTATAATATGAAAGTATGTGTATATATTGTATGGTATTACATAATAATTGAATGTCACTTTTAAAGACTAATTTTATTTCATGGAAATTGCGATTAAATTTCATATTAGTTATATCGTTGATTTAAAACTCTGTTTTAGAAACATATAAGATAATATATTCTTATCTTCATTAAATCATATTGTGATCTCTGGCAGTTCTGAATTTGTGCGTATGCATTAGCTAAGTTCTAGGGTCGGTGCTAGTCACGAATTCATGTCTTGAACCGGGTCAGTAACCTAACTCGCGGAGCCGCTTGCTTCACGTACGGAAAAGGAAAAGGGAATTTTATCTAAAAAGATAAGATCTTTTTCATTTTTCTATAAATTAAAACCGCTTTAAAAGGAAAACTTCTATAGCATATTCCCAGCAGGAAATAAGGTTAAGAAAAGTTGGAAATTATTTATTTCCAAAAAGGTAACAGGGTACTTAATATATAATGTAGGTACTGATGTAATTGATAAAATTGGTAATATATATTTAAAACATACCGAAATCTGCTGTCGTTGTTTTATTTTCCTTCCTTCAAATATAATAAAACATTGACAAAATATTTATCTTTTATTTTAGCTTTGGACTGCTTTAGATTAATTTGTATAAATTTAATATACTGTCAATTTAATCAAATCGATTTTTCAATGTTAGTTTAAAGCGAAAATATTATTCGAATCACTTCAAAGTCAGCGTGTTTTTAACCCAGTTTAAATTCGCTGTGGCCACAATTCATGCGAATAGGTCGAAATATTGGCATATTTATACGTTTATCGTGAATACCTTCTCGCTTCCATTTGCGTACGGTACATATAAAAAAAAAACATTCGGCTATTCATACATTAATTAAGCAGGCGGGAACAGACAAAGAAAGAAAGTATCGTCGCCGGAAATCGGCGTCTCAATATCCTCGCAATTGGAATAGAAATTAAAACACGTAATGTTATTTATTGCGAACCTCGCAAATGGCATCCGTTTCCGAAAGTTATTAATGCCTTATATCGAACTGGCATACGTGAACTTGGTGATTAAGTATGCTGATAAGTGAGTCACAGCTCACAAACTGACTTCCTGCGCGTTGATAAGGTTAAAGTCTACACTTGGTATATTTGCGTAGCTGCATGCACTGATTAGTAACGTTTCGACTTAAACATCGTAACCGCTTCGCTTGCATTCAACACAGTGTTTTTTAATTTACCTGTAAGGATAGATGTGATGGATATAAATAAATAAACAATAATAATAATAATTTTAACATATTATGTTAAAATTTTAACCTAATATGTTAAAATTATTATTATAAATATTAATTTGTTTTATTTGTGCCCGGTGCTTGCCATAGGCTCACCACCTATTCTATGGTGGGACGTAAACTTAACTATTGAAACGTGGGATTGATGTTACCTTTTTTTTACATTTTGTTGCAGGATTATAATATTGGACTAAGACCTTAGCCATACTCATATTGCTTGAAGATAACGATACTTCTGTGGTAATTTGGACTAAGTACAAAATATTTTAATGATCACTCCAAATACATATGTAATTAATAATCTTCGACTGAGATAAAACACCACGAGGATTAGTTCTATTGAAATTAAGCAGTACTTTGCCATAAAATGCAGTGCTTACAAAGTCCACTTATAGACTGTCTGTAGAGTATGATGGAAAAAGCTTAACGACCTCCTGCATTTGGTGTATGTTATATGGTAATCCGATTATTTATAGATTTGTTCGAGTCGTTTCCAAATGTAAACTGTGAACGAATAATATTTTTCATAGCAATGTTTTTAAAATTACCACAAGACACAGTGACGCTGACATCATACGTATTTCTGCTATTTCTTAAACCAAACTGAGATCATTGTGGTATTTGTGTCATTAACTTAAACGAAGACATGACGCTGAATTCGGAAAAAAAGAAACAGTTCTTAAATAATGAGTAAGCAAAAAACCTTTTATACATATATAGAGGTTAGTTAATAACGTTTATACATAAATAGGGAGGCTGTAACGGCCTTAATGCGGTGATGAATTGCGAACGTTTTGTCAACAGTACACAAATTAAAGGTCTGGTGTTGTCCGCCCTTAGTCACTTGGAAAATTTTATGAGCGCTTCCTACGACTCGGAGGGCACGTTAAGCAGTTGGTTCTGGTTGTTCTCGTTAGGTAATGGCCATTACAGCCATTACAGTGTCAAGGGCCTTTAAAACGGCAGCCGAAGTTAGTAGTCCCCACAACAAGTTGGCCAATAACGTGTTTCCGTCAACGTTCCAACAGTGCGTCGCTTTTATGGTACTTCGTTAAGACTCGTAGTGAATTAGAAGCCAAATTTACATCGGCTCTACGTTTCTTGCAGTTAGAAAGTCGTTTCTGTGGTTCGTCGAAGATAAAAAAATCTCTATGTCGTGTGATCTCTGCCAACTTGCACTTGACCAGCTTGTTCCAGTAGTGGAATGATAAGAGTCGAAAGAAAAATTTTTTTTTGCTTCTTATTTGTTTCTCAATACTGAGAACAAGCTCTTACCCCGGATATGGAAATCAGAAGCATGACTTCCTATATGCCGTTCCAGCAGGAGCATCGGGAAACAAGGTTATTTTTAATGTGTTTCTTTACGTTAGGAGAGTATTACAAGGCCATATAAAACAATATAAAAATGATTTATTCAAATAATAATTGCCAGTTATAAATATTTTCTTCGTTTATACAGCAGCCTCAATTAATAACTGAATAATTGTACTATTGTACATATATCCAATAACAGCTTTTCGCAAATCAAAAGCAAAGACCGTAGCACCGACGAAGTTGATCAATCTCTAAAATAGTTATGTTCCGGAACAAGCAAAACTGTTAACGATGCGATATTGTATGTCCCACATTTGACGCGTGTGTTTTCGTGTGGCTTTAATGAAATTGTCTTAATAAAGTCAGTTGTGAAACAACGTTCATACTATGTACATAAAACAATGGATCTGAATAAGTTTTATCTATACACTAAAATAAAATAAAAACTATGAAAAAATATTTAAAGTAGACGATTCTGAGAGCTGGTGTCTCTTTTAGAAGAGCTAACTTCTTAATTATGTAACATGTGTCATAAGATAATAATGAAATAATATGTAATATGCTGGCAGATCGCCGTACGATTTGTTGTGGTGGTGATTGGTGCTGGTGTAAAAAAGAGAAAGAGATGAGTATCACAACGTGAGAAACCAGTACATCACTGCTTGTCACCCCCATATCATGCAAAGAATCATTTTCTGAACCAACAGGTATCGAAAACATGTTCGAAAAAGTTGTTGAGAAAGCACAAGTTATCAGTCTCCCTAGCGTTCAGCTCTTGTTTAAATATCTAATTAGAAAAATTTAAAACAAATGTTTTGTTACTGGCAGTCGTATACTGCCAACAAATTACTTACAAGATTGATATTCGTACAATAAAATTTCATAACGCTGATTACAATAAAAAATGAAAGGTTCTGAAGAGATTCGTTTCAGAAATAACAATCATCATTGAGAAGCGGTCAGCAAACGAATACCGCGAATTGATGTACAGATTGTGACGAGTTTGAATACGTTATACACGAGTAGGTACACTTGAAAATTCATTTGTGTGGTTGATTCGCTATTGTATTTGCATACAGTGCCCGCGTTTCGGAATTTATTGCAATTGGAATATCACAAGTTTTCTTAATTCAATGCACTATATTAGGCTCAGTTGTATTTCCGGCGTATTTCCGTCCACTGCTGGACATAGGTCTCTCCATGCTATTGGAGAGACCTATGTCCAGCAGTGGACGGAAATACGCCGGTATTGATGATTATGACATTATACATAATTTTTTTGAAGCAAGGTAGGTACATACATACATTTTTTATACATAATGGGAATTATTATTTGAGGGTTTGTGATAAATAGAATTCAATAATGTTTTTAAGCGGAAATGCTTTATTGTTATATTCTGATTAGAAGGGTGAATTAGGCAGACTGTTTCCTGCTCAAGGGTAGCTGCTCATTTATACGATTACATCTGTTCATTGGCCCGCTGTGAAAAACAAAGAAACAAACGTATGTACATTTATCCGAATATTCACGGGTTATAACTTAAGATTTATCATGCAGAGCAATTTTAGCCTTTCGTAAAGACTATTAATGGGTGAATATACGCTATTTAGTTTTTTTGTGTCCCAAACGGAAATGTAATCTGTTCCATTCAATATTGATAATTTGTCTATTTGACACTATATATAAATATTTTATGATGAGGGCCAGACGATTTTTCCATTTTTTTTTACTTTATAAGAACCAGAGGAAAATGTGTTACCAGAGGAGTGACACTATTGGCAGAATAGTGACAAATTAAAGAAGGGAAGTGACAAGCCATTAATTATTAGCTAAGAAAGAGGACTCATATTAAATAAAACAAATAATAAACTGTAGTATTTGGATATTTTTTTTAAATTGAAGCGCTCGTGGCCATTTTGTAATACAAGATACATTCAGTCTTAACAGTTTCAATGTGCAACCTTATTTTTAATACAAATGGTTTGTTAAAGGCTAAGTTTTAATTACCCGCCATCATCTCATCATTATCAGATGCAGGTGGTGTTCTTCTTAGCGTGTCGATGACAAACACATTTTAAGTCCCTAAATGGTTTTAGCCCAGAATTTTGCTACGCTGACTGCCTCATCACTAGCAGTCATTAGGTCTTCCTGGGTGCAGGTATTAGGGCACGCAGGGCACGATTTGAGGTGGTCCATCGTTTGAGGGGAGCCGCACAAACAGTTTTGGTTATGCTGTCTATCAAACCCCATCTGATCATGTTGTCCTTACTTCGGCCAACGCGGGTCCGCAGGCGATTTAGGTACTTCCAAACCGGCCAAGGCAACTTATATCCAGGTGGGAGGCTCTCAGACAGCGGCACAAAAGGTGTAGGCAGGGAAACCGTTTGGGCCCAGAGGTTGCATCTCGCTTGCGCTGGCACCGTGGTTAAGGGGTTGACGCACTATTAACTAAACTAAACTAAAGTATTATTAATCCCATGTAAACAGACTGTGTATAATTAGTCGTATATGTCAGTGAGTTTAATATAAACTGGTAAATAATAATCGTCGTGAGATAATTCGTATTAAAGAATGTCGTTTTAATAGACATGTACGATAATAAATTATATGCGATTAATATCGGAACAAATTCGGCACAATTTAGATCGGTCATACATGGAAGGTAAATAAAAAAAAAAGTGAAGGAAGATAAGTAGTAGATATTACATTAAATGTTACTTGATCATTGCAAATTGATAACATATTAATTTAGATCGGTTACACGTTATAATATAGGTATGTAGACGTACAAATGTATACAATATTAAAAAGAGGCCAGATATAATCACCTGGTCAATAGCGTTTCTCTTTATTGTCGGATCAAAATGTTTACCCGGTCAGGCACCACGACCGAAACTCTACCAGACCCCTTTGTATCATTACCGCGACGTTTGTATATATTTATACAAATTATTATACTATATTTCAACGATTGATTGCGCTATCATTTACGTTTAAAGTACGTATAATATTTTATGCAAACTAATAGAAATATAACTGTAAATTAATTAAAATGTAATCTATGAAAAAAAAATTATGAAAGAAAAAGAAATTTATTTGAATTGTTAATAAAACTAACAATTAAAATACGTTATATCAAATAATATTAAATTTATAATAAAATCAACATGTGAGCTTACATTTCCGTAGAGTGCACTATCGTATAGTTCGATTTAGTTCTCTATAATTAAGGCGGTATTACATATGTAGAACCCTACAATGTTTAAAATCTATTAATAACCAATAGTTATACAGAAACAAGTCTTCAATTGACACCCCATCGAACATTGCTTCGCGAAATACTAAGTGTATCAAATCTTACGATACTAATAAATGCAATGAATTAGCCTGTGTTTTTCAGAGGGTCGATACTGTATTTTTATATTAAGAGTAAACCAGCAAGTAGCAATCACAAGTGGGAGCTACTCTATCCACAGACATTCACAAGTTACCTCAAACAGGATTGTAGGAATAGGACTATAGGAATAGGACAATAGGAATAGGACTGCTAATGTCAATTAATATAGGTCATTAATAAGAAAGGAAATACTGTAGATATATATGTATGTAACAGTATGTTGTATGTAATAATTCTAAATTCTCATAATCTTCAAATTCATGCACAATGCGTTATATTAATATCACAAACCGATTTCTAGAAACCTAAATTGGGAATATTCAAACGTAACTATTCATAATTTGATACAAAATCCTTACATAAAGGCGTGAGAAGAAGTCTTAAAGCTGGTATAAAAATTTATTATGCAAATAAATTCATAAGTTGTAAAGTTGTTTTATTTAAAAGTTATGAAAAAATGTTATTTGACCAGTAATTGTATCGTATTCCTGACCGTAGTTACTAGTAGAAGAGGTATTTGGCCATACATCAAATAAAAAAAAATCTGTAAGTTCCATGTTTGTTTTCGTCACTACAATCATTCTTTATTGTTATTGTACTGCGGAAAGGACTCGGGTTTATTACGGGTTAATGTTTAATTGACGTCTGTTTTTATAATTTGAATTAATTTTCAATTGAGTTTATACGATTTTATAATTCTTAAGAAACCAAAGGAAACAAAAACAGATGTCTGAAAATGGCCGGCGTTTATAGTGACGGATGTAGAAAGAACACGTACGGTCTCTAAGTATAGAGATATTTCGCACTCAATACTCTCTGCCTACCACCATATAGCGTGGTGTTATAATAATAAATATTGTTAAAGAATTGTCTTAATTAGTTATTATTCATTACATGTAAATTTTTTATATGATATGCTCATATATAGATACATTTATTATTGATTTTTGTTATACGAAAACTCATGTCCAATTAATAATAATTTAAGTTAGTATTACATAAAACTTGATAATTGTATAGTGTGGTGTCTCACGTACGAATATAATATATTTATATGAACACGGAAGGCGCCAATTATATTTAAGACATATGTCAATTAACAACTAAGTTTTAAAAATAAATGTATTCTGATCTATTATTAATTAAAATTCCTTTAAACCACATACCTAGCAGATTTCATAGACTCTACTACAACCTATAATATCCATTGTCAGGTACATTAAAGACCTACTTACCTAGCTTTATAAAGTTCTGTGTAGATAGCTCAATTTTATGTATGTATGTATCCATTATGCATGTATGTGTATTATGAATAGAGTGAGATTAGTTCGAAATCGCTTAATCTATGTGATTAATTTCGGTAACATTATCATATTATTAATAAACGTGCGTGTAAAATGTAAATATGAGTAGTTATTGTTTAAAATTAAAAACCAATTCATTAGTAAAAGCTCTCGAAAAAGTAGACTCAGATATAAAGCAGTCGTGCTACAGTTGTTACCAAAAAAAAATACATAGGCAGATGTCGGTTCCGGTCGAACGAGCCAGTACAAAATAGCGATGTTATTCTAAACATTGTTAATAATTGCCCGTAACCAGATTATCGTAACGATTCACCACACTTACCGAGGCATTGTTGTAAAATAAAAACAACTGTTGTTTTTTCCTCAATGAGTTTATTGCGCCAGAACAATAAATGAAGCTGATCATTATAACGTTTACTTTCAACATCGATTACGAATAGTCTACACGATACCATATCGTACGCCGAGCCGTTCAATATTCATAATATTCAAGTCCGTATTGCACTCCGCTCCGCTTCAAAAACGCCAACTGGACATCAAGCGGCAGGTACTATCCCTATTAACTTAAAGTTCGTGGGATCGCTAATTATCATGATATATTTTTTCTAAATATCACAAGGAAATACAAAACGTAATACGATAAGAATTAACACAATTAAAATTATTAACAATTAAATATTATACAGAGTCTGTCGCGCGACTACGGTTAGGGAGTGAGGTATCACCACGCCGTGCGAGGGGCGCACCGGCTGCGTCATGAAACAGGCACGTGATGCTGGTACAGTTGCTCCTGACGCTCACAGAGGGATGTCATTTTCTTATAAGACTCTGAAGTCTCTCGAAAAAGCAGCTTAGCATCCTCTCGAGGCCGCGCGTGAGCTGCGTCCAGTCTCCCGGGCGATATCACAGGAGGTGAAGATGCTGATAGGGGTGATAAGGATTCGCGAGCGGATTGAACTCCCGCGGGTGTGCCGTACAATCCTCCTGGTTGAGGTGTCCCGTTACCCATTAGGAAGGGTGAAGGGAAGAACCCCCGCTCTCCTAGGTGAGGAAAAAAACCAGACTGCAATGCGTTTAGGTTTCTGCTGTAAAATTTCATCGTTTCTGTCACGTAGCTAGGTAGCTGTGATGTCTCGTCGCCACCATACCTCAAGCTCTCTAATGTAGACGCCAAACCTTTTATGTCGGCGTATAATTTATTCAGCAGTTCCGCATTGACTTCGAAAGCTGGCCGCTGTTCCCGGGTCTCCGGTGAACCCGTGGATAACAACCGTCGGTGGAGATCAATGTTTGAGCTGTGCCTGTCTCGACTCCGTCGCGATGGAAACGCCGCATCACATCCGTTCACATCGCAAGGATGCAGTAATTTTAGGTGATCACTTCTGTAGTGCATGCGCAAAGTGAAGTGGTTCTGAAATATTTTCCCGCAGGCCGTACACCGGTCGGGGTTCTCATCATCAATAGGTATTTCGAGATCATTAATATCTGTCCGCTCATCAGTCCTGTCACTGCTCGCTGAAGGCGATCGTGCCCTGGCTAAGCGTTCCTCCATAGCGTGCAAATCACTCCCACTATCGCTCGGTGTATACAAATCCGAACGTAATCTCAAACCTTCACGAACTACGCTTGGAGCACTGGACTCATCGTCCGATTCACTTTCAGCCTTCACTTCGGTCACCGATTGCGAGTCCACAGCAACTTCTTCGCCGTTCTGAAATGGCTCCCATTTTTCTGGCTTTTGTTTTTTAAGTGACAAGGGCTCCTCATCAGCGCGACTCGAACCGGGCGTAGACAGGTTTCTAAATAAATCACCTTGAAACTCTTCATCGGAAACATTATATTCATTATTCTGCGAACACCGGGTAGGATTTCCACTTTTCCTTTTACGTTTATTAGGAACGAGCGAAGATTTATCATCAGAAACGGTGGGTTCAGTTCTAACAACAGACTCTGGTTGCGAAACTTTTTTAGTGTCCTCTCTCTTTTTATTAACACTTAAGTCTTCCGGCTCTTCATCATAATTTAAACGCTCTTCTGCCGGGGACACTGGTCCGTTCTCACATTTATCTTTGCTATCATCGTCAGAAATTTCGTCGTTATTTTCACTACAGTTTATAGATTCCTCTTCGTGCAGAAGTGAAGGCTTAACAAGATCTAATGCACAACGAGATGATTCGTCTGGCGATGGTAATTTTCTGTACATTTTCTCTATTTCACTGAAATTGCGTAGATCATCGAGAGGTACTCGTGGAGGTAGGGGTGTGTGGCCGGGGGGTGCAGCTAATGGAGGCGGCAATCGTGCCGCTAACTCGGGTGGGAGAAGGGCAGGTGGCGGCAACGGCAATCTCGCTAACGCAGGCAACAGTGGAAACGGTTGCGCAGATCGGCCGTCGTGCGCAGATATCTTACGTCTCACATGAGGCGAGTGGAGCTTTGGGTTCGGGTTGGCGCTGTGACGATTCCTCGACCGTCGCGAACTGAACATCATAGTACAACCCTCCACTGTACACTTGTGCATCTCGCGCAGGTGCACCGCCGAAAAATGAATTTTTAAAGCGCCCTTATCGCAAAAAGTTTTTAAACAAACATTGCACTGAACTCTTTTCTTCCCCGTGGCGGGGTTGACGAACTGGACGCCGAGACCCAGAGGCCAGGGCGCGGGCGGCGGGTCGCGGCGCTCCGGCGTGTACTCCGGTGACCGCCGCTCGTCACTCCTGTCATCTTCACGACCGCTGAAGCTGGCGCCGAGTTTTCTAAAGTCGAA
>DWMF01000815.1:0-13054 GCA_018244815.1 Parelbella polyzona | reverse complement strand
TTTGAAAACGCGAAGCGGCAAATTTGAACAATAGGCTTTATTAGGACCTAGGCTTTATTTGGGTCACCCACTATATAACAAAACTCGTACATAAACCACCTGAAGTCGGTTATAAACTAATTCGTTTCTCTGAAGTCTAACAATGACTTTAAATAAACGCAGTTAAACTAAAACTAGAAGTACTATCGTGATGCGCAAAACTATTAGGTACCTACATATAACTCACAAGTCTAACTTAAATACTACCCACATCATTTACTTATAATTAGCTAACGACCGACTAAATCTATGATGGTTAAGTCAATTATGATTATCAAGAAGTCGAAACTAAGTCACATTCAGCTATTTCCGTGTTCAGCGTCCTGAAACAGTTACCATGTGTGGAGTTGAATGAATGTCGAAATTCGCTATTAACTTCGACAGCTACCGAGAAACTTGTCTAAGTTATGTCTATATAATGTACGAACGTAGTCGAATATATTGCGGACTTCGCCACGATTATACCATTCGGGAGACTTAGTTAAGCTAATGAGATTTGTAAGAACGCAATACATATAATTATAAAATTGCACTGGAACATAAAGCGTGCGAACTAAATAAGCAATTAAAGATAGTAAATCGATCTTATTAAAATTTTCGTCTAACTGATAATTAAAAACAAATTTTTAGTCTATCCTTTAAACCCAATAACAGTCGCATTCGCCGAAGGTAAAAAGCAAGCAAGCTTAGTGAATAAATTTATCTACATAACACATACAATGCGCATGAACTCAAACTCATAACTAATACATAAATATTTCCTAAACTTGGGAATTATAATATATAGTCCTAAAAGGATTATAAGAAAGATAGTTAATACTAATTCCGTACTTAAAAATCTGTGCCCGGTGTATGACAATAGGCTCACCACCTATTTCATGTTACTTAAACATAACTGGTGAAACGTGGGAGTGTACTACACTCCCCTGCCTACCCCTTCGGGGATTACAGGCGTGAAGTGACTTTTTATTTTAGTTTATAAAAGATGCATTAAATGATAAAAGGGCTGCACATTAATTACCTTTCCCAAACTTTAATACTCCACATTCTAGTTTATAACAAAATAGAAAGTTAACTGAGAGCAGGTAGGAATGGTCCGACATTATGTTCTGTCTGACGAGCGGCCTGATGTCTGCACATTCCCGTGACAAAGTCGCCGTGTTGACTGTGAATAGTTGTGGTGAAACGAACAGAGTGCAAAATGTAATGTATAATAGTATGTGGTAGATAGTTCATTAAGGCTTTTTTTCTAACTCTATAACACAGAACTGGGCAAACCAACAGAGAGAAAAACTTGAACCTACATGACTTTATGGACTTTATACTGACATTAATTTTGTTACGTAACTCTGATAGAAAAAAACAGTTAATAATTATACGGGCTCTATCTTTGCAGTCATTGCCGACGATCTTATTTTTTTTTCAAAGTTTTCTATGTAATGTTAATTCTCGAGACAAATATAAAAATATTATAAGCACTAGCGTTGCTCTAAGATAAAACAAGGCTATTAAAAAGAGTTGTCGCCTAACTACACAAATATTATCTAATACCATTGTATGAGTATCATTAGGAAGAATAAACATAATGTATAATATATTGATGTATAACAGTTATGATGTTGATCGTCAGCGTCATCAACCGATATCAGTCCGCTGCTAAACACAAGTATCGCAGTGGTAACACTTACAACCGCGTGCGCTTCAAATGCGACTCAGCAGTAACGAAATAACAAAACACACCATAATCAAGATACGGCGATGAGCCAATATATCAGAGTAATAAATATGAGAGCCGAACAAACAGTCGGTGAAATAAACGAAGGGAACAATAAATCAACAACATGTGTGTTTTTATTAAATATATTTATACAACGTGGAGCACAAATTGTTTGCGTGGCTTTGCCTTCACACCTCTATTGATTCGATCTTATGGAAGAGTAACATATTTGTATTATCGTGTCTTTCTCTCATCGAGAAACTAAACGATCAAATTGTGTTAGAATAACTCAAGTCATGCTTTTGCAGCATAATTATGTTGACTTTTCGGACTCATTCTAGGTCATTTTTCATCAGCAACGAGGTCGTGGCCGAGGGAGATAGTAAAATTAGTGGGAATAAATAAAAAATGTTTATTTTATATTTGTCTTAGTTTACATTTTGAAAATAATTGGTATTAAATAAATTATACTAATCCTATAATAATCCCCATGCCTCGCACACTCTTCTTCCCTCCGTTCCATGTAATGGTATAGACGTATTTCATTCTTTTGATGCAAGCCTCCCCAACCCACACCCTCCTTTCTCTTTTTGCCGCGGACGGCGGCTTCTATTCGCTGCTTTCGTCCGGGATTTAAAACTCTTCTGCGTTTTGGATTTTCGCAACTGAACTTTTGAAGCTCACTGCGATGCTCAATCAACCTGTTTGACCGATACAACCCCTACAATGGACCACTCGAAATAAAAAAATATCTTAAAAATATTATTATTATTACTGTTTCTTGTTATTCATTCGTAGTTCTTTAAAAACAAGCGTTAATTAACGCGTCTTAGGGGTGAGTAATGTGAATAATTCTAAGTTACATATATTGTTCTCTATACATATAATTGCAAAAAAATAAGGAGAAAGAATGACTTCATATAACTTTTATATTGTGACGATAACGTGTTAACGGATTCTTTGAGTACAGAACATATCACTCGGTTAACGTCATCAAAACACTCGCATTGTATTATACAATAATTGTTAATAACAATTATTGTTTGACAAACCTGAAGAAACCTGAATTTCTATCTACTTTTTTTGCTGTTCTCATGATCGTGTTAGTCGCTGTATTATACACTTAAACGTTGTTAAACACTAAAATAACATTTGTCTGAATTTCTTTGTAGCAACAAGAAAAAGCTTCATACTCAGACGGGTCGCAATTCAGTGCAAATAATGCTGTTCTCAGTGTGGTTCAGAGCAATGCTCTGTGCAAAGAGCGATGCTACCCACATGGTTTATTAACATTCATTACATTAAATATAAACACGTACTGATATTTAAACACATACTTATACTGTAATGTATTCACACGACACTCATATCGTTATGTAATTACTATTCCATCGATATCATTCCACCGAATCATAGGCTTCTTGAATCGCTGTCTTTTACAGCTCTTCGGACAACTTAGTAACAAATAATCGTCCTGAAAATCCGCAGTATAACAATGGCATAGGCTGCGACATTCACCGGATGTTTTGTTGTCATGTGTTTTATTTTTTATCGTTAGAATATTTTCAATGTACATAAATCGATGAACATTTTATACATTTGGAACATTTGCATGCTGTAGGGCCTACTGTCTAACATATCAGTTGAAATATACGAGTATATTTATAAGTATACCATACAGAAGTGTCCCACTGACAAGTCCCGAATTGCCACCCTATAATAATTAAACCGTAGCATAGCTAGTGTCGTGACCCAGTAGGGATAGCAGTGCAGTGGCACGCACGTACCTACTTAATTTACTTCCCCCGTTCTTTGTTTTACTGCCAGTTTATTCGGTTTGCGTATTTATTACTGTGATATGAGACTTTATTAGCCCGATGTTCGTATTTATTCCGCTTGCAGCACTCACAATTAAAAGCATTAAGATATATTATACTGAGCAGTTTGTCCTCTATACATATGTACATACATACATAGATTATTCTGTAAAATATCTACTACTACATTTCATGGTTGTTCTTTAGATATTTTTTTAAATTATTAAAAATTGTGTTTGATTATTTGCACATTACTTAATAATTTATCATTATTACATTTATTAATCAAAATAAATAAAGTAACAAAAGGTATCATAAATTTTAACTTTAATTGCACACATACACACAATACGATCCTTAGACGTCGATGCATGTTATTTAATGTTGAATAATTCAAACATACGTACATACATATGCCATTCCAAATTAAAATTTCGAATAACTGTTCCATTTTTAATTTAGGCAATAATTTAATATGACCATGACATCTAATTAGAGTTGCAATAAAATAATAATAATAAATATATTCCTACGGTTATAATAGAATAGCGACGCATTTTTATTAAATAACAAACGCGGAGAAAGTAAAATTAAATTAAGAATAACAAACCAACGTTGAAAAGTCCAGACGTTTCCACAACATTCCATTAACCGCTGCAACCGCGTAATGTTCAGTATATTAAAATGTATGTGTGTCTGAGCATATCTAGCCGCTGGTCATGCTTATGAACGAATGCCAGACTAATGTAATTAGCGTTTAAACGTACCGAATGAAACAAAACCTCTTTTGTGGTTGTGGCCATTTATTTTACTAGCGAGATACACACTTAGGTAACTGGAATTGTATTCAGCGTACGAGATAACATAAGTCTTCTGTTTTTTATTTGCTCCATTACAAATGCGCGACTATTTTATGCTTTGTATTCTTTTTTTATATCTAAGCCGAGAATGAATACTAAGACGCAACAATTTTCCAATAACATTCTCTGGAGCGTGTAAATTCTGGCCCGTACGATAGTAACACTATTAACTTAAATTTTCTCTTTTTGAGGGAAAGAATAACACGAAATTATTACATATATCATGTTTAATGACATAAATTTTCAATCAATTGCGTATACTCTTCTGTACCATAGATATACCTAAACAGCAATGGAAAGCAACATTGTTATGAGATTATATAAGAGAACCGATCACTACGTCCATGTAATTATATGAAATACTTAAAATATGTGAACTGTATGTACACACGGGCGATATCAGAAATAGAAGACGTAGAAGTATTTAATAGGCAAAGGCGAATTTTGGAACCAAGAATCTTGGAACCATCGACATCTTTTTTCACCATAGACAACGCAACCGATTTTAAAATCTTTCAAATCACTATAGATGGTTTTCGCAATGAAAATGTAATTAATTTGATCCCATCCATAGATTTAGACAAATATATCGGAGTAAGAGTTTTTGCGTTCAATTGACAGAACAGCAACAGGCTAGAAGCTTAGATATCAGCTTTCTACTTAATGATTCGAGCCAAATATAAACATGTCGAGAATGTCGTTAGGAAACTTTAGAGTATGGCAACTGCTAAAGCTTGAAGCGTCGGAGGACAATCATTATCATTTGAAACGAGATCCGTGTTGTACTGCGGTACCATAAATGAAATTAAAAGGGTCCATAAATAGTAAAATTTTAATAAAAGATATTTTTTTCGAATTTATTTTTAAAAAGAAATGTTTAGTTATTTTTTAAATAAATATTGGGTTCAATTCAGTAACACAAAAAACACAGGTTTTAATGGTGCATACTATTCTCAAGTCGACAGACTCAATTACACCACTATTACTGGCCATCCGTCAATAGCAAAGCCCACCATTGTCGTCGACAGCCGCCGATACGCTACGGTCCACGAACGCTATATCTGCCCGCTCGTCTGTACGCGCCGTAAGCCTAAACTTGGAATTTAATTAACAAGGCGGTTACAAAGTATGTCTTAAATTGTAACATTTGTTCGAAATTTAGTTCCAGGAAGCTTAATATCGATCCATCATTTAAATTTCTAAGCTTTCTTACGGAATGCTTGAACTTGGGCACCGTATGAATATAGTACACCGCAAAGGTACTAAACAATTATCTATTATAAGCATGCAATAACCGTCCGTATTGCCTAGAAAATATGAACGATAATGATGTCTAAAAGTCTCAAGTCACGTTCTGATGCTAATATATAAGCAAATTATTCTAAATATTTGATGCTAAGTAGCTTCAATAATTTATTTACTTAATCGATTCCTAAGGAATACTCTCCTTGGATTTATATATATAAAATGTAACCTCACGCCTTTAACCCCCAAGTGACGGGCAGAGGAAAGTAGTACACTCCCAAATTTCGCCAGTCACGTTTACCTTCTACTATGGAATAGGTAGTAAGCCTATTGCCATACTAATTGTTAATACTTTTTAATACATACATACTGCTCACTTTTTACCAGTTTGTATTTCTATTACTTTGTCGTAGTACTCCACCTAAAAAATCTAAGTTAGAAATATCCAATTCATGTATCCAATGATCCAATCCAAATATCCAATGCAAACCCAAGAATTGAACCCAAGCCCGCTCGATCAATAGTCTCGCTTGCAACCAACTCGAGCAATGAGGCGGTCGCGGGCGTACTGTTTACTTGCGCTTTTGTTCTTTGTAGGAGTGTGGGTGGTATGTTCTGCCTGGCAATATTAACCATTAATAGATACTGAACTCATCGTTGGCTGCGTCATGACTGTGGCACATACCACTGTACCCCGTTATAAGTAGACATAGACCGAACAGGCTCTACCCAGGACGTGTACATCCGTGGCAACCAATGAGTGTTCGTATAATAAGTGAGAGTGCTCTAAAAAATTGAGCCTTCAACTAATTGGTATCGAGTCCGCCTTTCATATCGATATTAGCCCAGCTTTTCCACTAAAGCGAATCACTCCGGCGAAACATTTTTTCGCTTGTCAATAGGCCGCGATATTAAGCCTGATGCTTGTTTGTGTATAAATTTCACTTCAAAGGAACCCACTGAATGGGCCTTGCCTTGTTCGCTAAATATTACGCTTTCAATATTCAATATTATTATCGTATCGTTATGAGCTGCTTTTACAGAGGCATTCTGCCACTTTTATTACTTACATTATAATGAATTAATTGGTATCTACTGGCTGTGCCCCTCTGACTCTGTTCTTAAAAAAAGATTTAGAAGGAACATACATCTTAAAGAGTAACCGAATATTCATACTCTAAATCATGTAGACATGTCTGCCAACGTAATAAATGTGGTACCATCATGCCAGCGTGGTACTACCGTGGCAGCGTGGTGTCATCATGCAAGCGTGGTGCCACCGTGCCAGTTTAGTACACTATAACTTGTTAAATTCTACTCAGTTTGCGAGGGAAACCCAAGGCAATAGTGGCACAATAAAGGATTGTGATTATTGATGAAAGTTAAATATCAGTACTTTAATACACTCTGCTCTCCGTCTACCTCGTAGGGAACCTGGAGTGATGATGTAATAAAACAATTAACTAAATTATCAATAATAAAAGGGAAGTAAAATGTGAAGGATTATGATAATAAACAGAATTAATTGGCAGGGCTGTGAGGGCATGTACTGCTCTTTAGTAGAACATGTGTAAGGCTCGCTTTCCACAAATAAACTTTGTACGGAGGATTGTACTATCTTCAAAGTATCTCTGCAAGACCATTTTACTTGATGGGAAAAAGCTGCAATCTCAAAGCGGATTCTTAAAGCCCTCAAAGACGATACATCAACAGGAGTGCCTGATATAGACGCCAGCGACTCCTATGGTTTTCTTTGATCTTTAACTATGTATGTAAACGTTCTAAATACATATGTAGCTAGGCAATAGTGGAATGACAATTTGGAGGTTGCGGACTCAATCCGAAAGTCGGCCTCGAGGTGTCGTTGTGAGAATATTCATATGACGCCCGAAGTTGGATGCTGAGGCCAAACAAGCGGTTAATATTGAAGACGAGAGCTGGCAATAACTCCGCAGTGACAGAGCGAGTCATTAAAATTAATATTTTACTGAGTACCGGTAGTTTGCCACTCGACCCCGTTACAAAATATGCTCGCCTGCCTGACTGTTTCGCGCGGAACCTGAAAATTACGTTTTTAACACCCGCGCACAATTTCTTCGGCACATCTTCATGCACTATTTTTCCACTATTTCTCATTAAAGCTTCACGTATGTTAAGGCGTTAGAAATGACACTTGGCGCAACATTTAGGTACTAATGTTAATAATTTATTGTGCCTATTCATGGGGGATATATGCCCGTAATCTCCACGCTGGGCATGCGGGTTGGAGATCGCAGGACACAGCTTTTCGCACCGCCCACGCTGCTGCCCGTCGGCGGCCAGGGCATTTAGCCAGGAATGGCTACAGACAGATGCTGGATGCGACAAGCCGAGGACAGGGCGCGATGGCACAGATTGGGGGAGGCCTATGTACAGCAGTGGACTGAGATGGGCTGATGATGCTGATGATGATGATGATGTTAATAATTTGCACCCTTCCCGAGAAAGAATAATATAGGACCTAGAACTCCTACGACAATTAAAATTAATATGAAATTTAATTTTTTTATTACGTTTAAAGTATGTGTGTCAAGATGGATTGGGTCATAGGAAAAACTGGTATATATATACCTATATGATATTAGAAATGGTGATTAAGTTCATTGAAAATAATTTAGTACATAGATTCAGTACATTAAATTATTGGCTATATTTATCTAAAATCTGGCACATGAACATTTGTTCCCATGAGAAATGGAAAGTAGCTTGAAAATTGTGAAATAGCACTAAAGCAGACCAATTTAATAGCCGAATTGAAAAATATATACCTAATACGAATAAATATTATAGGTACATTATGTACCTATTGTCTTTATTTATTTATCATAATTTAAATATAGTTCTTCGGTTCGCAGCATTTAAATTGCTGTAATCGTATTAAGAACTATTTTTGAACCGTGCAGCACGTAGCACCTTGAATTACAAGCCCCCTGGCAGCGGAGCCGTACGGCACGATATTTCTTCTGTATCTTTGAATCATGTAGCTCCTTAAACAGCGGTAGCTGTAGCGGTGACGAGATTTTATTGCATTTCTTTAATATCTGTAACTAGTGTTTTGTTAGTAGCGCTGTATTACATCGTATACAAGGTTCCACAGTGTAGATACTCCACTAATATACACTGATATTTATGTGAAATTAAATCATGTGTTACTATTTGAAGCTAAATCTGATTGTTATAAATATTATGTTTTTTTTATGCCAGGTATAGAATATCTATGTACAAAAAATATGTTAGTGCGTCGATCCGTGTTGCGTGAAAAAAGGCAAACCTAGAAATACATTTTCGTATTTATTATATTAGTAGGGACTTTTTTTCTTAAATAAAAACGAACAAGTACATAAAAATGTGTACACAGTACATTATTTACAAATTTATAAAATACTCGTAGCAATTTTCCGAACATTCTCCAACCCGTTTTTCACACTTTTCTTCTCTTATTTCAGCTCTTTATCAACACCCGCTAGAAAATCCTCGCAAGAGAAAATCTTAATAGCCCTACATTACCCTTGCCAATTATGCCTTGCCAATTTGTTACATTTAAATTAAAATTCACCATTTTCCCGCCCTTCTCTAAGCTCATTAAGAGTCGAACACGTTTAGCAGTCATATCTGTTCAATTCGGTCACCATTACTTAAAAATATTGCTATTTACCATTTGAACTAGTAACCCCAAAAATATTTTTCCCTAAATGGCTGGCTCAAGCCCCAAACTAGTAAATAGTTTTGAGATCTCTTCACATTTTCATTAAAACTCTACGTGATGAATAGTTTCTTCGCTTTGCCATCCGCAGACTTGCCTCACGTGGAATATTGATACTATCCAATAAATACAGTAGGTACATAAATGCTCCACCAAATGCTTTGAGATAGCCTTTAATACGTTTAGCTGTCACCAAGAGCCGGAAAGCCCCCGTGGTGTTCTCGTATGTATGCTGTAAAATTTTAATCATAAAGGTATCTTCTTTTCAACGGTCCAAAAAATACACCACTATAGACATTTTTATTTGATACAAGTAGTCAGAAAACTAGAATCTTACATAAAGTTGGAGCCTTGTTTTTAACCAATTGCCCTAAACTTGCAGATAAATATTATTCTACTTTGCCGACGATTTCGACTTCGTAAGTTTACGACAAAATACCTATTTTATTATACCTACTCGAAAATCGGCACTAGCAAATATAACAGTTTTCACGTTGGAATACCGCTATGTATCGTTTACTTTCACACTACACAACTCTGTTTCCACAGGTTTAAGACTGTTTGCGTTGATATTACCCATTTAAATATGTAACTATAGAAATAAAACCAAGCTTAAATATATTATAAATATTTTCTTATTCTTATTCTTATTTGCGTCATTTTCCAACCTTTGTTAAGTAAATCATCATAATCATCATCAGCCTACTTCCGTCCACTGCTGGACGTAGGCCTCACTAATGGCACACCACTGAGCTCGATCTTCAGCTCTTCGCATCCAACCACTGCCAGCCACTTTGTGTATATCGTCACTCCACCTAACTGGAGGGCGTCCTACGCTACGTTTGCCAAGTCACGGTCTGCACTCCAGATCCCGCCAGCTCCAGCGGCTATCGGTTATGCGACAGATGTGACCAGTCCACTAAGTGGGTAGTCATCGAAAATCGTTACAGTTATATTTCGAAAACATATATAAAATAAAATCGCTATATAATTAATCCATTCAATTAATTTAATCAGTCAATGTAATTAAATCGATAGCTTGCCTAATCTATCTGTTTCTGAGCCTAGGGAACTTTCAAAAAGTAATTTTGTTCCCTGACTCAATCTGATTGAGCTTTCCAAAATATACGCTTCAGCAAAAAAAGTTGATCCCTGATAATGAGGACTCCCGATGTATCCATATTAAGTGTTACAACACGACTGATCAGATCCGATTTATCTGATAAGCAATAAAACGGAGCATTGGACGAAATCTGGAAAATCTGTCGACTCTTAGCAATTACTTGTGAACTAAATTGGACACACGGTGCACTGTACGGAGCGCGAAATTAAGTGTAACTTGTTGAAATAAAATGAGAAAACTGAAATGGTACTTTTTGGGTTCGCGTGGCTGTCGGAATGGTCGCAACTACCAAAAAGCTCAATATGCCACCTGGAAATATGGCATTAAGAATGAACGCTGAGACTTACAAGCATGTCTTGCATATACGGAATGAAATCCTCATTTCACCTGCCCTTGCATGTTGTTAGAAATACTAACCAGTGTTCAAAAAAATATGAAGAAGACATTGGTAAAAATAAAAATAAAATATATTATTTTATTATCTTTTATATACGTATATATCTTTTCTAGACTTATATTGCCTTTGTATTCTTGTATAATAATTATCTGCAACCGAAGAACAAATATAGACATTACATTTACGCCGACATTGTGTAAAGATGTGTATTCGAACTGTCCGTATTTCAGGGAATAGAGAAACCCAATTTTCAAGATGAGCGCTGAAGTCCCTGGATGTGATAAATAATTCATAGTGTCCAAGACCAATCCGATAGAAGGCATACACTCAAACATGTAGGTATTGCTGGAACCGAACCAAGCCGTGTAAAAGCGATTTTAAAGTTTTCCTCGATGCCTTCATTTGATTTTGAAATCGGAAAATGTTGCAAAATGAACAGTCGCTAAGCTATACTATATATATTTCTTATCCCTTTGAATATGCAGTTTTTATCCGATATTTTGTCAATTAAAAATCTGTAAATCAATTTGATAAAATTCAATACGCAATCTCTATTTTCTTCCAGTAAACCGTTAATTTCTCGCACAACAAGTTGACGACAAAAAACAAAGGATTTTTGTAAATATTGTGTTCTTTAAAATAATTGTTTAAAACGTGTAATTATACGTAAAAACAAATAAAAGGTTATCCATTTAAGAGACATCAAGAGAAAACGCCAGGTGTTTTAATAAAACTTCTTATTTTCTAATAATATATTAGAAATAGAGATATTAACAAAAGTAACACTAGCCTGTGATAATGACGTGCAGAAAGATGATTTACGAGGAGATAAAAGATAAAATAATAAAAGAAAAGTCAGTACGACTGTATATTGATGTCGGACGACAGCAAAAACTCGAATCAACGTTAATAAAAACTTGAGCGATATGAAAGCGCTACCTGCGCGAACAGCCATTACACACGCCGAAATAAAACTGCTTTATTTTTTGTTTTTTGTAAATGTCCAAATGAAATTGTGTTGTTAGCCGCGGAAAGATTGGATTTCACAAAGGAATTGGCTGAAAAATCGTTTGTTCAACTCCCACCGCTTATTTCAGTGGAAACCATAACACAAACAGATATAGCGTGTCAGGAGTTTCGTATGAATCAACTTATTTTATATCTGTCGGGTGTTTTTGATTTGATGAATCATGATTTGATGAGTTTACATGGTTCGTTAATAGTCACGCCCACGTGTGGTTTTCAGGGCTATTATTTGTACAAAACTATTGCATTATAAAACAAACCAAGAACCTCTATAGGTTTGCTGTAAGAAACTACCATTACTTCACCTACTCCTGCCTCTAAGTTTCTATCTCTGTCTCTCCTTACGATGTAGGCAGAGAGCACCATATGTCAATAATCTCTATCCTCATAGAGCTGACGCGAAATATCTACATACGTATATTAAATATAATTATAAGGTGTTCCATTGTAATAGGAATTCCTTTTAAACAATATGATCTAATCAAAGGCGTCACTGTACAAAATTCGCTACCGTACTTTTAGAAATATTTATAACCAGATCCAAAATGAATTTATACGACTGATCGCCAATACTTTAGTCGAAGAGAGATACGAACGAGTCACGCGAGGCGTTCCATCTTAGACGTCCCGAGCGCCTTGCAATATGGCACACTTCCGTCGCAAACTTATGAATTATTGGCGCATTCTGGGGACGTCGCCATCAGCCCGGACATTTCCTGGACGGATCAAACCGGAGTACACTTTACATATTCTAGCATACTGTCGGAATTGCAATTGAATAATTACAGTTCAAAATAAATAAAAGCGTCGAAAGTTGATCAAATGTTCTTGAGAGAGTTGCATTCTTGGTTAAATAGCAACAAAGAAATGCAACGAAGAACAAAGGTTGAACAATAACTGACATATCCCTAGAAAATCGAAGATTGAAGTAAAATAAACAAGATAAATCTTTTGTAAGTAATATATCCAAGAGAGATTAAAAATCTTCGTTGGGCGACCACCCCTCGCAAAAGAACAATTTACTCCGGACCAGATGCACTAATTTTATATATACTAGTACGCGTTGGCGTAACTGCGCCCCTTAGTGT
>DWMF01000814.1:0-13058 GCA_018244815.1 Parelbella polyzona | reverse complement strand
AAAATGGTTGTATTTTTAAAAATGGAATTTGTGTCTGAGTAATACGAGTTTACGGATAGCCCGGAAAAAGCAGGGCGCGATTTCTAATTTGAAACGCAACATTTATATTGACTCGTCTGTGTTCATAGAACAGTTAGCAGCAATAGTAAGCTACACCCATACTAAAATAATTATGTTACCTGAAATTATGTAACTTAGTCTGCTATCATTGAAGTTATAGTCAGAAATCGAAATAATCTGAAGTATTAATTAGTGATCAATATAATTACTATACACTATACAGCAGTGATAGCCTAGTGGTTAAGAATTCAGCCTCTCACTCGGGGGTTCCATAGGTTTAAATCCATGGCGCGCACCTTTTTATAAAAGTGCGTTTTAAGTTTTAATATCACCTGCTAACGGTAAAGGAAAACATCGTGAGGAAACCTGCACACCTTACAATTTAAAAAAAAATAAAAATTTTCTGAGGTATTATATTAAAACAGTGGAATGACAAATGGGTCGATTATTATTTTTTTATTATAATTACTACCGAATGGTCCTATTTACAACGTACAGTAACTAGACTAAGCGACATTAAAAGTCCTATTTCTGCAGTCCTCTTTTAGGTCGGTCGCATATATGTTGCGATAAAAGCCTTCTATGAATGTTGTTTGTTCGTTTACCACTTTCTTTCCATAAAAACAGCTAATTTTATTTGCCATACCTACATGCTTAATAATTTATTCTTAATTCCATTGTTTCTCTTGTCATATAATATTTTAAATGTATGTTTATCTTTAATATTATATGAGTTAAATATTATCTTTTGAAAATTGATCGTAAGGTAAAAACTAAAATTATTGAATCGTTAATTAAAACAAAACGATCGATTTGTGCAGTAATTACGATCGGCATGTTTCGTTCTATATTTACAGAGTTTATATTAATGAAACATCGTTCTTAACTTTTAAAGTGATAACTGTTACATTCTCATAAATGTAGAGTTTGCAATCACTTCACATCAATGTTCGTATTTGGGCGAAAAAAGCTTATGGAATAATCTAATAAAAATATGCCTCGTTGGTCGAACGGTCGCAAGCGCGACTGGAGATCGCGAGGTCCTGGGTTCAAATCCCGGGTCGGGTACTATTGGATTATTGTAACTTAGAATTTCTAGTTGTGACTCGGAGTCTCGAATTGTGCCCGGTGTATGGCAACAGGCTCACCACCTATTCTTGAAAGTTAAGCTTTACTGGTGAAACGTGGGGTTGTAGTACACCCGTCTGCCTACCCCTTCGGGGATTACAGGCGTGATGCCACATATGTTACGTTTAATAAAAATATACATTTTTTATCCAGCCAGTTCTACGAGAACAACGCACAAGTTCCTCCGGCCCTGAAATCGTAATTCAGGGACATCCGTATTCTTTTCTTTCTAGGCTTTATAATAATAGCGCTTTACAATTCCGATGTAACCAATTGAATCTTCCGCCGCACGTCACTCTTGTGTCCAGTAACTACCTTTGTTTTCCAATTACGCCCTGTTGTCGTTGCCCCAATTACACATTGTAACTTTCAGGGGTACCCGCTGCCAGATAATAGCTCTAGTTACCGGTTACAGATTCAATAACATTCCTATTTAGGGCATGAATAAGAATTAAATTATCGATATTGTTTTTATTTTTTTGTTGGTAATTATATAATTAATAAATTTTGTTCGTCACGTCAGGTCTCTTACGAGATAGGCAGAGAGCGAGTACTAAATATCTCTATCCGTAGAAAACTGACGTGCGTTTTCTACGGTCGTAACTCTATTCATACACGCACATCAATATATGAATGTATCTACATATATATATATATAAAGTCACAAAATAAAATCGGTTTGTTTTCAGAAAATTAATTTCATATTAATTGTGTTTGAAAGCAAAATTCATACCTAATTCTTACACTTGTTTCGATATGTCACTGACATTTCAGTGTATATTTTTATTACGAAGATAAGTATATTGTACAACTTGACATAAAATCATATTGTGCCACTTCGTTAGAAAAATAAAAAGGAAAAAATCATGCAATATTTTTTTTGTTTACATCAAAATCTCGCGTTTTACAAGTTTATGGCCCATCTCACTTTATCTTCGTGTTATTAGAATTTTTCATACTTTACCACGTATTTGAATAGCCTGCCGCTATAATGTTTCACACGTGATAGATTAAAGGTTCTATTTCTAAAAGGTGCGCGGCGAGAGTACATTGTTAATGTGCTGTTAATATATTAAATGTTAGACTTACGGGTACATAATTGTTTGCCAAGCGCGGGTGTGATGTACTTCTTGTGTATGCTTGTGTGTGCTTCGGAGATTTTCTCATGCCTTGGAACGGCTGCTTCAGATACGACGGTTCTGAACACACAGTACAACTATTTCTTTGAAAATTAACTGGCGAATACTTTTGTTATAAGTAAAACTGTGTTCGCGTTTTCGTTGAACGTGCGTCGCGCTGTCCCATTCGTTGACTTGTGCTGCAGGGCAGTGCGCTGCGTAGATGCTGACAAAATAATAGCGCGGGATTACGTCCTGCTGACCGCTCAAACGACACCGTCCTACGAAATTGACAGCGCTCAATATGATTCATAGTGGTCACATATTTACGACCTCGTCATTTCCAACAATCATTGGGACGTAGTCTAAGAGTTATGTACTAGAAAACCGTTACCCAAAGTAAGCACCTATGTATGACAATCATGATAAAGATTTTGTAGGGCTAGGTACTGAATATGCTTAATATGGTAACTAATAATTATGTTAGGCAACGGCATTTTAAATGTTTTGAAGTACACGGTCTTAAAAATAATTTCAATTATCAGTAATATAAACACGTCTGCATGTTCTTAATTTGACTTCGATTTGTTTATACCTAATTCATTAACGACTCACATGTCCAATGTCTAGATATATGTATATCTAGACGTACACTTTTACCTTTCTCCTTGAGCTAGTAGATAAAACTATTTAAAAAACTAAAACCGTAGACACAGATAAAATTAACACAACTTAGGTATATGAAGTAATCGTTTTATCTATGACATAAAATTTAACGTGACATTTCATTTTCGAACACACCGCTTAGCACGTGCATAAAAATTTCATAAAATTTTTGGAGCGAATATTACGAAATGATTCTACTGAATGAGTACCTACTTTATAGCAAAGTTTTTACTTAACGAGTTCACAATATACCTACCTACACGTCCTACATACTTACCCATGAAGTACATGGCCGCAAGTAAGGAAACTTGACGCGGCCCGGCGCATTATTTGCGAGCAATCACACACTTCCGTTCACACACAATATCTACACAATTACTATTTACAACTCTGATTCAGCGACACGCACATTATTTCTTCACCGAAACTCTTCGTCTGATCGAATGTTACGATTTTAGCATATTGTTATGTAGTCGTAATAAGTACGTAAATGTTATTTTGTTTCCATTTACTTTATAACCTAAAATCGTATATTACTGTAATTACACTTTCACAGGGATAATAATTTGCTTGTTTGAACTTAAATAAACATATGTATTAAAATCTTTTCTATAATTAATGGTGAGAAATAAGAAATAGTACAAGAAACCTCAAATGGCATTCGTTACAATAGACTTCTCCTCTGTTGAATATAGATAAATTAAAAAAGACATATAATCTGATATTGTTTCTCTATGAAAATGTGCAGTAAGTTAAAAGTTCAATAACCTTTGGTGACCCGTTAACAGCGTCCTGAAATAATAAATATTATTACCATTATAACTACTAATGGAGTTTATAACGAGTTGCTTCTAAATTGGACAATTTAATAGTTGCTTCTGCATGGTACGATTTAGTAATAATAATCAGTTACTGAATTTCGATATCAGTTATTTAAAGTCGGAGACATTTGTGTAACAAATAAAACATTTTAATAGAGGTTTTACTACAACTGTACACGTAATATCACGTATTCAATGGTAAATATAATTAACGTCAACAACATCAAGAAATATATTTCCGTATAATAACAAAGATAACAGGACACCTTTCTAGAATACAATTCTTTGTACCTAGACGGATACATTGTGTGTATGTAACCTACAATTTGTAGATGAATGTGTGTGTGAGAAAATAATAAGTAGACGGTTTGGCTAGATGCAAGTAGAACATGAAATAAGCTGAAATATACCGGCGGACGGCGATCAATCTTCTCATTGCGGCTGACCCCAGCGCGTCGCCTGACGCCGCGACCAGTACAAACCGTAAACTTAAATTGTTATTTAAGGTCAATGTTAATCTAGATATTATTGATCGACGGCACACACTGTATACCGTTGTTTTGTCACGTCAAAACAATATCTAGATCAAACAACTTTTGTGGCCTACTAACTGCATTTCTTCTGAATTGTACACACTGTTAGAATTACTAGTTCCAAGCAAATCGATTTCTATCCGTACAGATAGATAATAACTAATAAAAACTGTGCCAATAGTCTTTTAGAGGTATTAGTTAAAGCTAAGACGCAGATGCATTTTTTAACGATACATTCACTTAAATTGCCTTTCATATGAATATTTGACATATACTTTTTCTCTGTAAACGAAGATTGGATAAGAGCTTGTACCTATGATCTCACGAAACGTAGTCTTTCAGAAAGTCATGAAAATTTAGTAGGTACCTTATGGCTTGCCCGGTCTTATGGTAAACACGGACCTACTATTATAGATCTTCTCAAATCTTTCTTTCAATGCCATTCCTTCCTTGTCCAACATCGAACCTTCTTCACCCCACTCCGAGCGGATTGTAATGAATAGGTGCTCTGCAATTGCCTAACTAATTGAAGGTACTGTGGCATTCATGACAGTCTTATATAGAAGTAATTGGTAATTTTTAACTACAGGGATAATATCATCTCATTAGGAACCTTGCGTTGCCTCAAGCTAGATATAGGTTAAGTAACAGTAAAAGTGATCTTTATACGTGTGTGTGTGTGTGTTTGTATGTGAGTGCATGCGTGCATGCATGCGTGCGTGCTCGCGCGTCATGGTGCATGTGTGCCTGCATGCGTACTTCTGACCTTAAGTAATAAAGTAAACCTTATACTTAGCTTAAACACCTTAAATTTTTCTTCATCACTTTAAACCTCTGATCCTTAATAAATGACAGTGCAATGAACAAATTTATCATCCTTGTATGTAGAGACTATTAGTACTTACTATTTTAGCTTAAAACGAACAACACATTGTAAAGAGAGGCTAGTCAGGTTTTATACATCGTGCGAAAATATAAATTAGATTATTTTGTTTCCAATATACATTAATGAAAATGCAGTACATTTAAATATGAATTGTTTATTTACTGTATACATTATAAATAGCACCGCGAAATTGATTAAAATATTACCCAACTTAGAAAGTAAAAATTTGGAAATCAGATCTGTTTGCTTGTTAGTAAAAACAATGAAGCGATGAAGGCAGGAAGGGAGTCATTTCATATCTATCTCGATATAAATTTCATTGGTAAATTTGATCTTTATTATGACGCAAATCTCAGTAGTTAAGCAATAAACAGATGATTGATAGGTAACATCACGCCTGTATCTATGAAGAGGGAAGCAGAGGTGTATACACTCCTACGTTTCACCAGTTACTTTATACGTTCCATCATGGAATAGTGGGTGAGCATATATAAATTAAGGATAAGTAAAATATTAACCAATAAATAAAATAATAACAAGACAGGTCACTTTAGGTACAAACATTTTGACTTGTTAGGGTAGCTCAGTTAACTGACACGTTCGTTGTTTTCGAAATGAGAACAATTATTGTGCTTTTTATTAATTAATATCTGTATCGTAATTGTTATGAATTAAAGGGTATTACAGAACTGCAGTGCGACAAATTGTGTAGATGTGTAAAACAAAGTAGGCTATCCTGAATATATTATATTACTTGTACAGTGCGTAAATCAGATCACTTCAAAAGCGGTGTTCACGTCAGTGTCGGCTGTTTAATTGTAATTCCAAAGTGTGAATATATATAAATGATTACGTCATAAGCTCAGTTACTAGTTAGGAAATACAAGAAGAAAACACCGCAAAGTAGCAGAATATTTGTCTGTAACATTATTTTGTGCATATGAAATATAAAATAAGTAACAATACCTTAAGTGTAGTGACCTGTTCGGCATTATATAAAGGTATCAGCGCCATCTGTCAGCTAAGATCAAAAATATTTACATTCATTGATCAAGCTTATAAAATGGCAAAAATGTAAAGTCTATAAAAAGTTTTCCCTCGTGGCCTAAAGAAGCAAAATGTTCAAATGTTGTTTTGTATATCATCATTCTTGCGTAGATCTTAACAAAGATGTGTGCGTTACACATAAATGGCAATGCTAAGGACGCTATCAAAATAAATCCAAGTGCAAGAGTCGCAAGCACGAACAAAGCGACATCTAGCTGAAGCAAATCCTGCACAATTAACAGCAGTCGCCGATGCGCTTGGAAATGACGAGGAAGGTGATGTAGTTCAGATTCACATGGTTAATGATATTGAATATTATGTTAGAACGCAACTAACAAATATTGATAATGAGGTAGGCTGGTGACGGTAAGAAATATCTGTGAATTATTTTAGTATAAACAAAGTTAGTCACAATTATCTAGCAACGCGTAGCTAACATACCAGCGCCGTCAGATTACAATAATAATCAGATGAAGACTCAATAAGAGATCCACACAGTGTCAATTATATGAACGTGACACGAGTAGGAGTCATATTTGAATGACTGGCTCTACTGAGATTAATAGTGAAAATCCCGTATACCCAATTTGTAGTAATGCTTGCCACCAAGTTAGGCGTGGATTTAAACGAGCATTTATCAATAAAAATGACGCTTGCTGCTTTTTATTTTTTTTAAGTTACTCAAACGTAGCGGAATTTGCAACTGCAGATGAATTTAGTAAATGAGGAATTAATAAAAAGCCATGTCTTGGTAAAATGAGCGTTAGTCGCTTTCTTACCAGATGGTCCTATGAACTAAATCGGCAGAACTAGATACCTACTATTAATTATGTAACTTGTTCAAAACATAAACTGTACTGTGAAATTCTTGCTACAGAAAAAAAAATAACCTATTTTCGCGGGAAAAAAAATTGAATCAAGATAATTATCTGGAATCCGAAATTCTCTTAAATGAGGAACTATTTATACATATAATAAAATAACTTCATCAACAAATATTCGTCTAAGTTACGTTTACTAAAACATCTTTTTTAAACCGAAATCTGTTCCAAGCAGTATTTTCAGTGTAAAGATTCGTCATTCATAGTAGTAAAAATAGAACAATTGAGTGCCAAAAGGTACCTTGGATTCTATACGTACACTTATTCAAAAAGTTATAGACACCTAATTGATAACAAACAATGACTAAATATTACCCAGAACTCTACATCTAATTTGGTCATAATTATTTAAATTAATGATGGGATAACCCATATTATCATCATCCAATATTGTCTTTGGAAAAAAACTTATCAAAGGGCAAATTTTACATAAATTATATTTTTATTATTACGTTTGCACATTAGTAAATAAATAAAATAGGTACACATTAAAATAAAACAATAATTAATTTCCTTTTAATTTAATATTAAAACATGGGTTACAACAAATGGCATCTTAAAACAAAGTATTAAATACAAAATAAAGCTGCTCCATAATGTAAACCATTAACAAATACATACTCCAAAAGAATAATTTATGTTACCATCAACTTGGAACTTGCTCCACTCTGAATGTTATCATCAACTCTGACGGACAATTTTTGACAGTATTATTTTTCTCCTTTTGTATATTTCTGAAATATTTGTGAAAGCAAGAAGGATCCAAGTGAATGAAATTGCAGTCGTTTTTGAATGCCAATTCATAAAAAACTCAAATTAAATTTTGATCCCAAAATTTGTATTTCTGATTCGTAACTATCTATATGCAACAAATTATATGTAAACACGTCATAAACACACAAAAAAAGCTGGAATTTAAATACTATAAACTTTACATTATTTGTCTATTGAAATCTATTAAGTACATTTACATATAAGTGAAGTCCGGTGAAGTTATAATTATTATTATTATTATCTATTATAAAGGCAAACTGTTTGATCATGTGGGAATTGTCTTCCTGTGAACTATTACTGGGCTAGCTAGATATGTGCATATATTTTGTGCATGCATGCATACATAAAAGTATCATAAATCGAACAGCGTGAATAAAACACTTAAAACTCTCGTTTATTTATTATACATTACAACAGTCAACAATATTTATTATCTATGAATTTTCTAATACTGGGATACTACTCTGATGTAACAGAATCCTATCGATCCGTAGATGCCTTCGAGTTCATAATAATTAAATAATTTGTTTAAACAATCGAGTAAAGTGAAAAAGAGACGTAGTGCGCGGCATTTCGGTGGACTTTTGTACTAGATTTTGGGATCAACATTCTTAAACTATCCTCGCTCCACACCATCGCCACTTTAAATAGCGCTATTATTATTACACTTGTAAAAAAGCATAATAGTAAATGTATATATATAAAAAAAAATGTGAGTGTTAAATAAAGAGTTTTCTCGTATCAAACTCATAGGGTTTAAGAAATAGAAAAAAAAACCTAACAGTATTGTACAAATAAATTAAAACAAAAACGATTTGTTCTCTGTGATCACAATGTTGTCGGGGGCGGCACCGCGCAGCAGAGAACCGTTATCGCGGGTATCGCGAGACCCGCACAGTAACCAATATATTATATTATAATTTAAATAAAACAATCAACCACCTTACTCCCTATATATGTACAACTTACACGCGCTAAACACATAAAAATATAGAGAGATTTTAGTACATGATATAAGGCATTACCACAGTGCTTTATTTCTACTCATTGTAGTTGTGTTTCACTGACCAGACGAATTAACTAACTATACTGGAAGATATATAGTTAGATAGTTAAAAACTAAAGCATTAGTTAATTATTTTTATTTTATATTAACAACCTCCAACAACTTGACCGTATCTAACCTTTATTAAATCTTTTCAACGCTCAACATCAGTTCGCACCACTGGTCGTTAAATATTAACTATCCTACAATTTCATTGTTATGATATAACAATTATATTTAGCCTATATAAAAATATATGTAACTATAACTTAAATTATACTTTGCTGTTATACAACCAGCGTAAGTACGAGAGAAATCTAAAAAAAAAATTCCTTACATGAGATTACTAAACCAAAAAAAATACAATACAAAAAATAGACAAGATTAAGAAGTTGCGACCTAATAACTTATTTAATAAATTAACAACGGTCTCCAAAGTATGAGCGAAAGCAATACAATAATAAGTTCGATACAAAAAGGAAAAAAACGGTAAATAATAATAATAGGCTGTACGATTTACTTTATACAAAAATATTAAATTTATCGTAAAAAGTATGATATTAAAAATATATACAATACCTGCGCGAGATTCAACGCCATCGGTCGCTCGACGTCGCGGCGCCGGGCCGTCGGGGCCGATCGAATATTTTATTGTCCTGCATCGACAAGTTCTAAGGAATGTATGCATGTACTTTGAAACTCATCATTCATCCTAGGTAATATCGTAAACGTAATTCACTACCCTAATTACAATATTGTTACATCTTCATCGTGTAAATCGGAAGCTACGAATCGGTGTCACGGGGCTCGCGTGGAAGATACCCCGGCCGGGGGCTCGAGCCCAACAAACGTACACAACTATGGACTTCCGACTTTAACTGCAACCGTAGCACGGTACGGGTCAGAGTTTCGAGTGAGGGAAGACAAGTAAGCGACGGCTCCCAAAGTATCGGTGTGAGGACAGGAAGAGCGCGTCAGAGGCGCGGGAAGCGGCAGGCGGGGCAGGCGGCGCAGGCGGCGCGTCAGGAGGCGCGCGCGCGCGGGCGGCGCGGCGCGGCGCGCGCCAGCAGGTAGGAGGCGTCGAGCGCGGCGCGCTTGCCACCGCGCGCCAGCAGCCGCCGCGCGATGCCGTTCACGCGCCGCTTCTGCTGCTCGCGCCGCGCCGCCGCCGACACCTTCTATCACACACACACCGCTTATACATTCGCTCATACGTGTACGTATAATAATGTGTAATAGGATTAAGCGAGTTTTCGATGCTCGCCGGTAACGATTAAAACGTTGAATAAAATGAATTCAATTAATTAATATTATAATATGTAAAATAAAATATTGTAAGTATAACACTACGCTATCAATTAATTGGAAAAAATATTCATGTTACTCGTTTAACAGTACATGTTTTAGAATCAAACGTAAAACTATTGAAATAAAATCGCTTCAAGATGTTAATTTAATAAGTAGCGATATTCGATAATATCGATAACGACACAGTTAAATCGCATTCGATCAACCATACCTTTGAAATAGAAGCAACGGTCGTAGGCACCGGCTTCTTCTTCGTTTCGGGAGTGCTTTTATTTGTCTTGTCCGGTGGTGCAAAGCTCTTTGCGGCCCTGCCCTTAAGATATTCTGGTAGCACTTCGTGCGGCTATAATAGAAGACGAAAACATTTCTAAAACTTTAAATAATTTAATGATTTCAATTACCAAACATTCATCAATTTTTTGTTGCATTTTTTCTATATATATCAAGATAACCTATCAGAATACACTAAAGGCTAAAAACAAATATATATATTTTCTTTTAAAACGAGTTGCTCATAATATATATGATTAACTATGTGTACGATAAATACACACATATCTTTTAACATAAGTCGTTTTAAGCTGATACATATTAAATCATCTAAACAAATACTCAAGCAACGTTTAATAGTATCTAAGTGAATAATCTAGACAATAATATGTATGTTTATATGAGGGCGGCGAGTGCGAGTACGTACGGCGTAGGTGCGCGTGAGCTTGAGGCGCGCGGGGAAGTGGTGGAAGGCGTAGGGCTTGGTGCAGAGCGGGTACTTGGGGCGCGACACGCGCGTGAACAGCCGCGCCGAGCGGTCCACGCGCAGCTCGCAGATGTACACGTGCTGCTCCGACGCGCCCACCGGCCGCCCCTGCACACGCCGACAACATTTATATAACATATCCACCACCTATCAGCACTAAATGAAATAATTTCTAAATATATAAAATAAAAATTATACATACCTTGCAATAAGTGTTCAAATCCATCACCCAACACTGTGACATAACTAATTCAATTGGCACTGCTTCATATAGTGGCACTCTCATTACTTCATTCGGGAAGAATCTGTAACAAAATATATATTTACAATGTAAATGCCACTATTACTAATGAAACATTAATGGAAATAATATTTATTATTCGCCCACATTCCACAGTGTGTTCAATTAACAAATACCACAAAAACAGATACATGAAGCTATATAGCAATATTTTTAAAACAAGAGAAAGGATCTCAGAACACACTTCACCTAAGCTCTGTTGAGTCTTTAATATGTAGTAGATAATAATAAAATATATGTATATTACAATTCATGGCATTCTAATGTATTTACGTTACTATTTTAACATCATTCTGACCATGACTGAAACAAGTGGTAATAATCATAGGAAATAATTGAAAAAATATATATATAAAAAAAAGTTGCTGAAATCATAAATTATTGCCAAGAAAAAGATTTTAAAAGGTGTCCTTTGACAGCGATAGCAGAAATAGTGTTAAGCCTCCGTTATTAGTGTATATTACTTTACTATTTATAACAATGACTATTTATTTGTAACTACTCACTTTCTAGTGGGTTCATGGAATGTTTCATGCGGCCTCAAATAGTGATGCCCGTATACATATCTCTCCTGGGTGTCCTTGTGTTTCCATAGACGCTCCACTCGGAATATATCTAGTTCGGACACGGGAATCTCTCCGATGGTCTGGTATGTATGTTTACGAACTTCACCGTCCTGTAAAGATGTCTCAATAGCTACAACTTGTAACTTAGCTGTACACAACAAGCTATCATGATCTTTAAGTACATAACATAAAGTTCACTTTTCATTGCGTTCCAATGCACTAAAACTGTCTCGATTGTTCTGGAACTTTCTAGAATATTCACACTGTCGAATGGTCGTCCAGCGAGGTATAAAAAGGCGATTGGAAATCAATATTAATTATTTAGTTGAAGACTGAAAACAAATGTATAGATCAAGTTCGATATGATTTGTAACTATTCATTGTATTTTTAGTATTCTCGCTCTTTAGCATACTTAATAAAATTAAGTTAAAGTATGATTACAAAAGCAAAATATAAATGGTATCTGAATTTTTGTTATATGACAGAATATTTAATAATAATATGTACCTATAAAGTTCTACTTCAATTACCAACCTTGTTCTGAGCGACAACTTCCACGGTCTTCTCCTTCCCTTTGATGTTCTTTAGCTTCTTTCTGTCGACTCGCTTCGTCTTCGGCGACTCGGCCTTGTCACCGTTCTTCTGGCTGACGTCTGGGTGCTTGTCGTCAATAGGAATGTCGCGCAACACGTACACGGTGTCGCCCTGGCGCACCTGCAGGTCGCCGCGCATCAACGACAGATAGAACTGGTGACCCTCCTCCGTGTAGTCGTCCAAGGGTATCTCTCGATCAACCTGTCACATAATGTTCATTATTAAACGATACGAGATTAAAGATTAATTGTTCATATATTTTCAAGTGATTTATTTTAATTTTATACAATTAGGGTTTTTTTTTCTCATATGATAGGCTAGCGTTTGGCCGCGATCCCGCCTGATGGAAAGCGCGGATGTGTCTTAAGATGGAGCACACTCGGTGTGTTTATTTGCGTACAGGCACATGTGTGGAGTCCCATGTGTACAAGCGTCTGTGTATGTGTGTACTGACGGGGTGCGGCGGCGGCGCGCAGTGATGGCAGTAGTGGCTGTCGGCGGGGTCGGCCACGCGCATGCAGCGCGCGTGCTGCCACACGCCGCAGCGCGCGGCGCCGCACTGCACCATCAGG
>DWMF01000813.1:0-13058 GCA_018244815.1 Parelbella polyzona | reverse complement strand
CCGCCGGCGGATCTCCTCCGCGCGCATCATCGACTGCTGGTACATGTGGATCTATGGAGAACAGTTTTCCATTACATTGGGAATAACATATGAAAAGGGCTAATGTCAAAGCAATTTGTATAGTGTAGTTGAAGTCTATGTCATCTGGTATGCTTATTATCGGAGTCATACTGCATAGCTAATTTTCATTTTTTGTATCATTGTTGGGGGCTTTTTCTTCATAATTCAACGGAAAATAAATGTAATTTTTTAGAATTACGTACACGTGGCCATCTATTTCCAAACTAGGCAGATCCTTGTAACGAGACAGCTAAAATACGTGTAAATTCCTAAAAACATGCTTGTACCTACATACATCCAAACGAAACAAATACTTCTAAAACAAAAAATTGTCTTGATTACGAATTGACGTAACAAATCCTGATTCACCAATCAGGCTTACTAACTATTGAAGCATATGGCTAAGGAATACTTTAAGCGACACATCTTTTGCATGTAATACTTGAAGTAGCTGAAGTGTTGAATTGTACAATTATAATAAACACAATATTTAGAGGACAGAAATGGAAATGCTTAACGCTGTATTCTCCCGGCATATCGATCTGACCGTACGATGGAGGATGCGCGGTGGCAAAGTTATTAGAGATTTTTATGGTCCGACATAAACCCCCCGGGCCCACGTAAAAAAGTAATATTATTGTGTATAACATAAAGTATCAAAAAATTGTGAAAGGGAAGTTCAACTTAATGTTGAAAAGAATACGATTTATTTTTCCTTGTGCCCCATTTCAGGTTACAAGTTTAACGGGAATATTCTTATAATTATTCTTTGAAGCCATCTCTGTATAATAATAATTGTACTCTTGTGTTTTTCTATTCGTTTGGTATGCGTATTCTGACAAATCTTTTAATTTAAAAAAACTTATGAAAAATATCAATTACATAACTGGTTAACAATCGAGCATAAATAAATGACAAAACAAAAATAACAAAAAATTTATTTACAAAAAAAAGAAATTAAATGACTTTTTATTTTTTTATTCTGATTTAGATCCTTTTGTAATTATACTTTTATAAACAAAGTGAACTAGAACTGTTATCATATATTTAAACGATTTTCCAATGGCGTCGCAACAATAAAAATATAAGAACAACACAAAACAACTTATCGCTATGTTGATATAAAATTTTATTTTTATTACCAGTTATCATAATTTAAATACATATTTATCACGAATTTTAATAATGTTTAATAATTTTTAACGCGATAATATTCCGTTACTAATGCGTATCAACACAAAAGTAAAAATAATAATTAGGTACGTACAATAGATAAAGATATTTTTGCGATTAACATATACATACATATAATGGAAATTTATGAGAGTTTTTCTTTATACCTATATATATAATGGCAGTTGTTATATAAGCGCAGTAAATTAAAAAAATACAGCTACAATTGTATATTTCAAGTGAAACGTCCATAATGTTCTTACATAACAGTATACAGGTTTCTCCACTAACTCCCAAACTACCCTTATTCATAACCACTGAATAGCAGTGTACATATTATTCAACGTATGTATGTAGTAGTTATGTTTTGTCTCGTTCCTGCTTCGTGCTTGGGAATACGATAAGAAAGGAAGAAAATAGTGAGCCGTATAAAATCTGCTTTATTACTAATATTTATAAGGGCGTGTTTTCTTTAAATTAAATATAAATTATTTGTTGGGCGCATTATTATTATCGCTCCAATGCAATTATGCGGGTGAGGTTGAAGGCATTGGAAACGTTCAAGTCGACTATTAAACGAGCTACGAAATTAGATTTGACGCTAACAAATGTTAACATCAATTTAATCATGAAATATGTGTATTATACGACTTATCACGGCTGAAGGTGAAGCCTAATCGATAGGTGTACGAACAGCTATAGGAAATATAACTGCCAATAGCAATCCTGTTTAAATTGTTACAATATTCGCAGTACATCTAGTAATTGGTTTATAATAATAAACCTCAGATATATAGTATGTACGTGTAAAGGCCGGTTGACATATCTTTCAGTTTGTATCCAATTAACGAACACCAAACAGAATAAAATACAACACGATATGTGTAAAACAGCCTTAAATGTAAAGCAGCCTTGTTTTAGGTTACGTAGTCTCCTCTTCCCTCCCCGCCACCCCCGCGCGTCCGTTAACAAAAATATTTGCATAAAAAGTTAAAATTTACTCCACGAACACCCACCGACATAAATAAAGTGTACTGCGCGATAATATAATTTATTACAGTACATATCTATATATACATTTTTTATTTAAAGTAATATACATAAGTTCGTTAAAATGTTGTCCCATTTTGCAAAATGAGCAATATTTTTTTCAAACGCTCGATAAAAATACGATATACCCACAGACAAATTGTAGATCATGATGATAAATTTAAAATTATGTTTTTTGAATAAATCTTTAAAAGCTGCGTCTCAGAGTGCCGGTTCGGTTTAAGCGATCTTTGAACTGTTGCGTGTTTTTTGTCACAATGATTTATAAAAAACAAATATTGATTTGTTTCTGGCTACGATCTCACCTATAAATGTACGAGATACAGACTAGCCACTATTATATTTCATTAGCAACGCTACCAACATATGCAGGAAATTAAAAAAATATAATAAAAAATGGAAACAAAAACTATGTATCAATATAATATACGGTTTAGGAACAAAATATTTGAATTTAGAATACAATGACGGGAAAGCGACCAACATTAACAATATCCGTCTCGAGTTCCGAGCGTTTATTTTACAGTACAAAATGTAATTAAAACAACCTCCGACCACGGGCAACTCAAAGTGAGAGTTATAAAGCCATAACTTCATATAAGCGGTGCTATTCTAGAGAAAAGCAATTACCATCTTGGAGGTGGCGCAGCGCCCCCCACGTCCTCTAACGTTTTGTACCTTCCTACCCTCCCCCCACCTCTTAACCACCCTGAATATAATTTGTATGAAATATGGATCGTGCACGGTCAGAAACTTGTCTATGTACGTGTAAAGGTACGAAGAGGAATGATCGATACATTCCAAGAATAGTACACCGCTCTAACCAAGTTAATATGAATTTATTATTAAATTAATCATTATTCCAACGTTGTTTCGACATTCCGCTTCATTTAACATTGCTTTTATAACAAAATACACGGTCGTAGAGCAACGCACGTTATAATATAGTTCTTATTCACGTATTTCTATAAAATTAGAATGTGATTATTTGTTTGTTTTTATTGAATTATATTATATTCTATAAAATGAAGAATTTGCATCTTAGACTATTGGTTCATATTTTTGCATAGTTCGTAATAATCCGTAAAATGATATTTATTCATTCAATTATCATTTAACATTTTTGCGCAGTACGTATAAATATGATATTGACGTTTTAAATAACCGTTTATAATTTTAGAGCCGTGTGTAACATGATGTTACCTACTTATTTAACAATTATTTGAATTTAAACTATTTAAACATTATTAATTATATGTTTTTGCGCATTTCGTAATATGATATTGACTTTTTAAAAAACATTTATTATTTTTGCGTAGTTTGTAAAATGTTGTTTAAGTTATTTAAAGATTGTTTTATATTTTTACGCAGTTTGTAATGAGATATTTACCTTACTGTCGCGACTGCAGTGGTATTTCAACATTCACATCATATTATTATTGTATGTAGTTGAAACCAGTTTAATATAATATTATTGTTTTACGGCTGCAATCTTAGAATGTATTATCATATTACAAGATCAAAGTATTTTTATGACAGATGTCCGGACAAACTGTACTTCAATCTTTTTTGGGATTAAATAGGTTATAGATATAGAAACCTTAACAAAGCGTTTTATTAAGATTATATTTAACAAAAAGTATAATGAGTGCCTTCTAATGCTAATATTACTTTCTGATTATACTAAACTTATAGAATTTTACATAATAAGCAACGTAAAAAATAAAATATAAATACAATTTTAAGTATCATTAAACCGCAAAATTAGTTATTCGAACGCATTGATAGTTTATAAACGTATTAATTTGTGTACGTTTCATTTTAAAACTAATATCTCTGCTTCCCGATTATTGTATGTACAATCAAATGCATAATTGAACGATAATAATATTGGCATAACCAGTACAATTTATAGAAAACATCCAGTATAATGCATCAGAAATAGCCAAATAGATAAAAACTCAATTTAATTAGATTATAAAAGAGCTCGGTCCCCATACATAATGGTCAATGCTAGTGACAAGTCTTACATTGTGTGTGTACCGTGGTACAGACCCATGACACGTGGTCATAGATCTCCTGTTGCTATTGTTTCATAACAGAGAGAGAGGGACAGAGTGAAGAGTTCTAGAAACGTTTAAATAACTTCGGATAATCCAGTTGGCTCGCTTTTTCGCCAAGCGGTTCTGGAGCAGTGTGGTGAAACAAGCATCAAACTAACTCCGATCACTACACCATATCTGAGCTTAAAATTACTTAGCAATGTAGCTCCACCGCTTTATTTTGTTTTTGTCTGTTGCCTAGTTAAAAGACATGCACGTGTCTAGTTAAATTTATTTTATTTTTTAAAACTAAGATAATGTGTACAAAGTAAAATGCTTCATACATCATCTGTACTAAAACAACAGCGGCCGACATGTTATCATCATAAGTACATATATGTAGAAATATCCCGGCCGTCCAATTCAAATCAATAGGGTTTAGTGATGTAAACTAATAACTACGCATATCGTAACGTCTGGTTATAGGGGTGCATCGCGCAGGTAGAAATTGTTCCCTCTCGCTTTCACTTCATACCTTTTTTGATCCTTATTGGGTAGAAATAGAGTTTATTGTGCTTTAAGCGCATCCGCAGACGTCCGAGAGAGGATTAAAAGGGGTGGAGAAATTAAATCATACAAGATACACTCCTAAATGTAGCGTGCACTAAAACGTATTTTATAGCCATGCTAACACGACTAGAGCGTTTTGAAGTCTTCGGTTATTATTTTATTGTTATAAACACTTTATTAATTTTAATTAGTTTAGCGCTGTTATAGTTTTATTTATATTAAAAAATATTTTTATGTGTCTGTGCATACAAGATTGGAGGTCGTCGTAATAAAGACTAAACAAAATAATATTTGAATAGTGAAGATTCAAATTCAAGTTGTTCTGTTTTTATTACAATTATTTCTTTAATAAAATGCTAATATTTATAAATTTAAACTTTAGGTAAGACGCGATTGTTTCAAAATTTTAAATTATTTTTTAATTTATGGAACGGAAGTTTCTAATAATTAACTTTTGATAATAAATAGCGGATTACAAATAATATATGTACATACTATTTAAATTATAGTCCTTTTATACAGGATCTAAAGTTAATAGCTGAATTTAAAGCATACATATTGAATATTAAAAATGAAAAATGGTAGGTATAGGTACCTACTCTGAGAACTCGTGCCGATCTATTCTTATTGAACGACATTCTGATGATGATTAATTATTGCTTTAGTTAATTTATTTTTAAATTTGATCTGACTGCTAGAGTCGATCACATAAGTACACATGACAAATACCTAAAGTGCCGTGTCATTTAAAAATCTAAGGCTAATACAAGATAAAACACAACTTCGGTTTGATTCCTTAAACAAGGATGTATTCACTTCAAACTAATATATTAATCTCACTATATTAAGTCAGCGTCATATCACGAAAGAATAAAGTGCTTTTGCATTATAGACTTTCTATTCCTACTCTTAACGTCCTAACTTGGAAAGCTTACTAGATCTGCTGAGAACATATAAAATTTCAAGATACCAAAATTTATTTTCAACTGTAATAAAAAAATACAATATTTTAACCAGTATTTTTCTCATATAATTTTTATCTGCAAAAAATATATCTGTACTTTCCGTACAGGTATATACATAATTAATTTTTAATTAATTATAATTTACAATTGAGAAATAGAATTAAAATGTAATACACCACATTAACATTATCCGAATACAAAATAAAAAAAGATTTACAAAATTTTCTTTAGGCAATGGTAGATTTTGGACGATAATTATAATATTCTTTTTTTTTGCTAACGGTAATCTTATTAAATGTAGCCAACGGAAATGACTTCATGTAGACAACGTTATACGCACATAGATATGTACGGTCAGAGAAAAAATATAGGCTTTATATAGTAATGAATGTACTTATATACGAAAAAACACTAATTATAATTTAAGCAATACGCATCAAGTAATATTTTGTATTTGAAAGCCTCCGTCAGCAGTAATATTTATCGAAGCATATATTTCAGTTATTTATTTCCAACATTACATTATATCTGCCAGGATTTTATGTATCTCTATTTCGACCAAAACGTGTTATTTCTCCAACTTTATTTTTGAATGCCCATCACCGTGAGATAACAAAAATATTTTTTTGCTGTATTAAAATTATGAAAATTACGCTGCTAAATAATTTAGATACCGTGGAAAAAAATACACTTAGAATATAATTTCTAGTTTAAATTTTATAGGGTGTCTTTTTAGACTTAAATCAATGATAAAAATCTCTTGTCATAACTGTGATGGAAAATTGTAATGAAACCAATATAACTTTGAAGTTCTCGGTAATGTTTTATACGGGCTACGTACCTTTGAACCCACACGCTGTGTCCTCGGTATACTATATCGTTCATCCCTATTATTCTGAGAAGAGATTCAGACCTGATAGTGGTACGATAAGAAGGTTCATGATGATACAGAAACTTCAAATAATTCTAGAAAACAAGAAAGTCACTAAAATATAGCTAATTGCAACACACACAGTCCTTAAAGCTGCGGAAGTATTTATCACTGACCTCAGATCAGCAGCGTCAATGGTCAGTAAGTAAATAAAACTAAATGACTAACAATCCCATTAGCTATATTAATATCGGAAAAAACAATATAATGGTAGTTATGGTATATAATACCGGTTTTAATGATAATTGTTGTACAACAAATACCACTAACGCTATGTATCTTTATCATCAGTTCTCCCTGCTTTGAGCCCAATCAACTTCGGTCAAGGCGACATGTCCTTCACATCCAGTAGGTACTTCATTACTTCCAATCAACAGACATCTGTACATCACTCTATACCTATATCAATGAATAGCATTGTATTTAAAAGAAAGCAATTTAATTAGAAAAGTGTCCAGACGGAGAGAATTTACTGTTAAGATTTTTCACAGTGGAATTATTCAACACGAAATATATAATTATAGACGCGCGCACCAACATGCACACGCACACATACATGCAAATGAATACATTATTAATCGTGTATAGATCGTAATCATATAAATAACAATAGTCACTCTTACTGTACGGTTGTAATTAACTAAATGAATAATACTTCCCGCCATTATAATGTTACCACTCGAAGCTCTCGCGATTTTGTTGCGGATACTAGCGTCGTACACAACTTTGAACGGGCAAAACACTGGTTGTTGCTCACGGTTTCATTTGTGCTCTAATCCAAATAAAACCGTTTATATTTACAAAAATTTCAACAAATTAATGTGTTCTCGAGCTGAAGAAACATATTAAGAAATTTTCAAAAAAAAGAAATCAAATCTGTATTACCATATATTGCATGCAGCAAAAAAATATATATAACGCGTACCGATTTTATTCTCTCTGAGCTCATATAATATGGAAATGTCGCTACCACCCATAAACCAACATAATCTTAATGAAAATAATCTCAGAGTTGTTAGATATCGGTGACATATGCGTTAATGTCACATCCTTCGAACTGACATGCGAGGGATAACTGCCGCGAGGCAGAAATTAGTGTAATAAGGGTACGTTCACAGTTAAACTCAGGAATGAAACTGAAGAGAAATCTTTGTAGCCGTTTTTAAGAATAATGTGCATACGAAAGAGTGTGAGATTTGGTACAGTTAAAATTTATGTAGAGAAGAAGCGCAGAATATTAAAACGAATATGTAAAAAGTATCACATGTACAGAAATAAAGTAAAATTAAAAGTCGTTAACGTTAAACCCATAGTCTATGATAATTTTAGTAATACCATAGCACAGAGTAAACATATACAGAGGTCTAAACTTTTACATAAGAACACCAATAATAAAAATATATATTACAAATTAAAATATTAATATGACGAATAAACAAGTTTTCTTTCTTTCTTTTCTTTCAATAACGGTCACGTTTGAAAGTTAATGAGTTACCGTCAAATTGCCACCACAGTGCCACCGCTAGTGTTAATAAAAACATACAAAAACCAACACATACAAACTTACATGTTGTATCAACACGAATTTCTTAATCGTATGCATGTAATTAAATTCATTGATGTTCGCATGACACATGAGTAGGTGTCAGCTCAGTCGTTTTTTTTTTGGCAAACTCATTCTCAAAAACGTGCTGGCACATACAGTTGTTGTCTCTTATTAACATTCTGTAAAAACTAAAGTTATCTATGAACGAGTTTTTTTCATGCAGCTCTACTCTCAATTATAACCGTTCACACCCATCTTTCGCTTGGAATAAGTGAAAATGAAAACTGAACGTCTCTCTAAACTCAAATCTATTTTAAACACGAATGCCGCACCTGTAGAGGACTAGTTTGTCATAATACGAGTGGATATACTCGTATAATGTGAAATTAGTAGCAAATGACAAATTATCACCGCGTCCTAAAAGAATGTTTTATGTGCATTTTAAACGTTAAAAGAAATAAATTTGGTACACAAATGTAGGTTCTCACTTTAACAGCACGGTGCATAACGATGTAGTTGTACAGCGCGGTTGTTCCGACATGCTCCGCCTCAATAGGCATATAAAATTTAATGCTATCACGAAACATTTCCAGATACTTGTGTAACAAATTGTTATATTTTTCTTCATTGTTTTATATACGTATTTATTTTTAGCATTGTAAAATACTAAAATTCATAATTATTAATAAGCACCATTGTAAAACCACGTATTAATTATTCTCGAACATTCTGTCGATTAAATCGATTATATGCAATTAGTTCGTTAATAACACAATTTTTAACTTTGTTAAAGGAAATTATAAAACAACATTATTCCTACAAACGTGATATGAAATACGCAAGTTGTTCTGCATCATTAAACAGGCATTAAACTTTCCACTTTTTGCTCCAACGGACCCTTAAAAGAAACAGAGGCAATGCATACCACAACCTTATCGTATGTTTCACAAGTGATATTGGACTCTATTAAAAGGGCGTAAGGTGTTAAATTAGATGTAGAATCCGGTTCAGCTTGCTGGCTAAGCAATTATAGCCACGGGAGGCTGTATCCACATCACACTTTGTTTAATGTAACGCTTTTAGTAGAGAAATTCGGTATATATGTATTTAATGATTGTAGGTATAATACAAATACGTATGTAGTTATATGTATATATCATAGAATATGATGCCATGCAATTTTAAATGAATCAATAAACGAAATTAAATGCATATGAAATTTCTTATCAATGTCGTTACTAGATATGTCGTTTCTAGATAATTTTTCTACGAAAACAAATACGATGTACATGATACGTCAGTATTTGGTGCCGTCATGGTTTCGTAACATCTTGAAATAAAAAAAAACTACGGTAGAAACGCTTGAGCTAATATTAAAAACGTCAGAGTTTAAGTTTTTTTTTTTAATAACAAACCAATAAAGCAATAAATGACCCGATAAAACAAAATTTGAGAACTCATAATACTTTTTTCATATCAGCCATTCGATGTCTATCGCACATGTGTACCGAGCCTAAGCCAATGCGCTGTTCGAAACACGAGGTTCTTCACGGTTACAGTTTAAGTCGACTCTCGTTCTGCTTACACCTATACACAATGCGTCTAAGTTCATTCTATTGCCAAACAACCGTTACAGAGGAATAACGATCCGAGCTCGTTTCATTAAAAAAAAAGTTTTTATCACTCACCATTGTTACTATACGGGCTTTAATTAATATTAGTAGCGGTTCGGAAACGGCAACATCAAACAGTAGAGCAGTTTAAAAAAGATTTCCCGCTAAAACTTTTACAAAACGGAACATCAAATGTCAAACAGCGTGGTTTGAATGTTTGTTGCTTCAATGACAATATGTTCTAAAGTTATGTTTTTAATATTACCGTACATTTATGTCTGATGTAATGTTTATTATGAGACATAATTTATACAAAATATTAAATGTTTACAGCTTACAATAGCATGATTTTTTTTATTTTTAAATCGTGTCCGTCATAATTGACAAAGGATTTTTTGGTACTTCAAATTACTACAATAGTTACGTTATGCAAAGTTACGTGATGTGTAAAAAAAATGTCTGTATTGTGCGGTTACAATACACACTCATTAATGTAACTCCGTTATGCCTTATTAAAATTTTTTCTCGTTAAAATAATAAAATGATAGGCCGTTCTTGAATATTTTAGCAAAAGTACCACATCGTTGAAATGTTCACTGAACAAATAAACCATTATTTTCTTACGTTATAAATATTTTGTTTAATCATATTTTTATTTTCTCTATTGCATTCAAAAATGTGCATTTCCACCATTTGAATACACGTTAAAATTGCTTGCACGCAGTCTTAAATCCATTAAAGAAATCTGACTCATCGCAGGTTATTACATCATTTTATTCAATTGGCCAATTGTGTGACTGAACTGTGAATACCATCTAAAACATCATTTGCTACATTTCGTCATACACAATCTATTTCTGTATTTAACGATATTATAAGATATACTAGGATTCAAAGGTTTTCCTTGTTCAAAAATCTATGCCGATATATTTTACGGTCGTTTAACTTTTATATTAATTTCTGTAGGCGTCCCAGAGCATAAATAAAAAATAATTTGATGATTATAAATTAATATAAAACATTTAAAATACATGTATAATTCCTGAACTACCATTTTAATGTTGTTTGAAATTACAAATAATTATGTGAAGTTTCGAAATCTATTTTAATAAATAACCTCAGGACAATTTTCATACTATGATTCGAACAAAATTTCAGGAAAACTTATGGATATTCCTTATTTAAATCTACAAAAAGGCTGCTATTATTTTATTTGTGTTTACAAGTTTTAAATCAAACCTCATGCTTTTTGTATTAGATAATTTATAAATTATTTATTATGTGTTTATTCTCTGTTTGCATTTTAATATATGTTTTTAATATTTTTTTTCTTGGGGTATTTTTCATTAAAAAATATAGTATATGTTTAAAGAAAAATTGTACATGACGATAATTTTTAAACTTATTCATGTTTTATAACGTTTTGCTTAAAACCGAAAATGCCACCTTCCATTAATAATTTTCAAAATGAGACCCTACCTATGAACATCCCAATATAAAATTCCTTCGAGTATTTTTATTACCTCAGAGCACATTGTTTACAGAGTTTTATTCCCTTCTCGGAAACTCCTACCTGTTAGAAATTTGTATCTAAAATTAATATTTTTGTTATCGAATACCCTTGGAACGCACCTTTGCTTAAACAAAATATAGACATACAATATATAATATATTACTGCGCAATATATTATATACAAAATTGTACTGATATGAAAAAGTGTCTCATTAAATATAGGTATTATTCATAGTTGGGTACGTATTTTCGTCGTCATATTGTTTATTTAACGATAAATTTTCCGATAAGCGTTGTGTCATCGCACTACCTAGAAATATAATTAAATCACTAAATAAAACAGTAACACTGGTAGTCACCTTTTACATTTTATTGTTCCACTTGCTAATAACATTTTTTTTTATTGTTACTATTCTTCTTTTTTTTTAAATGCCGGTTAGTTACGTATTATTACGTTTTTGAAAACAGAAACATTTATTGACTAATATATCATAATAATTATGACTGACATAGCATATCTTCCAATGTATCCAGATCCAAACGGGCTGTTTCGTACAACACCCGCGGGAAGAATGCAACTTGCACCTATTGTCGTCTTAAATAGTCCCTAACCCTATACGTTACGGTGCACACTTACTAAGGGCTAATTTAAAAAGTTGTATGTATTATAATATTCATTTTGGGCAAACTAATCAAAGTAACTTACATAGATATTATATTTTTGATTCATTCAGTCAATTAGATATTATGATATATTTGTTCATTCATCTAAAATACATAAATGTATGAGAGAAATTTGATGATCGCAACAACGTGGACTGAATAATTTATAGACTAGCATTGTGTTACATATTTCAACAAATGTTATAGATACACCTAGGATATTTCTATATCATTCTAAACCGTTCTATATATACGTATATACATATAAATAGTATATTTTAACACAATTGCATAACAATTTCAACTACTTTGAACATGATTTTAGAACTCTGAATGTGTCGTATGTTGTTTCCTTATATAAACATTTTTTAAGTTAATATATTGTGTTCAAAGTTTCGAAAGCTTAGTACGGGATACACGGCTTCCATAATGCATGCGTTTTAAATATATTAATAAAAAAAAATCTTAGGACATCTTTATTATTATTATTATTATACGGCCATATATTTTATTATCATTTATTATACGGCCATCTGATCCCAAAGCAGACACAAGCTTTGTTATGGTAATCGGTTGTTGGGTAACTATATATCTATATATTCTAAAAATACTTATATATATAGATATATATTTTTCTATCAATGTTGTTGTCAAACACACATTATATTACTGGCTTAGTACAAATGATATTAACAAAGCAAATATTAAAACAGTTGATTGTATGAGAATCAAGTCTGTTTTATATGAAATTTCGTATTCAAAATTGAGTAAATAACATAATGCATGTGGAACATCAAAATATTTTGGTTATTAAATTATTCTTTTTCGCTTCTTATGGAAACAGATAAACGTAACATCGCGCCTGTAATCTCCGAGGGGGTAGGCAGAGTAGTGTAGTACACTTCGACGTTTCACCAGTTACATTTTAAGTC
>DWMF01000812.1:0-13065 GCA_018244815.1 Parelbella polyzona | reverse complement strand
CGGTGTCAGATGGTTGCGACAGTAATCACGGCCGCAAAAACCCCTGCACACGCACCTCCAATTACAAGCCATCTATGGGAAGCCTACGTGCCTAACATGACACTTAAAATCTAGTTTAGGTACAATATCTCCAAGCACATTGTTGCTGTAAGATTATTGAAGAATTCGTACAATAAACATACGAACGTTTCATATTTTAGAAAATAATACATTGAGATATTTGGCACTCGGTGTTATCTGCCTACCTCGTAAAGGAGCTGAAGTAAAAATATCTGAATTAATAAAATCAATAGAAAAAGCAAACCCCGATGGTTCGAACATGTATCCTTATGGCAGATGTAAGAATAATAAAACTATTCTAAACGCGAATGCTGATGGATGTAAGGAGATTACGACTCGTCTACTTTAACAAAATAGGTCAGATACTAAAATCATCAATCCCTATAATATTGCCCCATGGTTGGACTTAGATCTCTTTTCATGATGAGAATGCTTAAGGCCAAAGTACACTACGGAGGCCAAATGCTGGTTGGCACACTTCGTACAACTTAGAAAACATTTAGAAAACTGTATATTGCACAGATTTCCTGACTCGCTTTCCTTTGAATTTTTTTTTTAATTAATATAGCATGTTTAAACATGTTCGGTAGATTAATCTAACGCTTATAATAAAATTGGAATAAAATAAAAAAGTATTCGTAATGCTAACAAAGCTTTATCCCTATCCTGCGGAGATTTACTTGAGGACAGCCACTGCGTACCGAACATAAACATGCAGGACCTTAATGTTTTAGAAAAACAGCTAGAGGGGAATAGCAGTGCAATTACAGGCGAAGCGTTCTCTCGTCCGTCCGTCTGTCCGGCGCAAGATGGCGGCTGCGTGCCTGCCCAAGATTGACTAGTAGCTAAATGCTCCCTTGCCAACGGCGCTCCGGGTGAGACGATCTATCTCCGACCAGCTCGCCTCGCAGGAATGGTGCTCTTGCCCTCGCTGGATTAAGACTCTTTTTATTCCGCCAACGGATTGCGATTATACCTGTAGCTATTGAATCGCGATCGGCGAATCGTAAAAGAATTTTACAATTTAATAAATGAGTATCTCCTCGTCTCCGCGGTTTTACTGCTTAGAACATAAATTTCCAAAGGTTGATTGCGAAAACACAAAAGGTAATTTATTTGGTAATTTATGATACCCTTTTCACACGATATGGCTATTTCTAGAGTTACGTCATTCAATTTACACTTAATTGTGACTATCAATTTACTATAGACAAACACATGTACCCGGTAGAGTCTGAATACATGGAATTTAGTTACGTTTTATATATACGTATGTATTTAAAAGCTACAATATATTATATAAATTTCGCACTTAACATATCGAATTTATACAGTGTCAATGTAGATACAATATTTTTATACATTGCTTTTTATCATTATATCATCACGCCAAGTCTCTTGCGGGGCCGGCAGAGAGCATTGTTTTTAATTATCTATGAAGTAAGTACTATAAATATTGCATAATAGATAGTCGGAATCGATGTATATAGTCCAATATATGGTTTTAAGCAAGACTGGACCATAAAATAGAAAGACGGTAAAATTTATTTCTGTATTTCGTATTAACTACAAATATAACCTTTTACTGGTCTTTTCTAACTAGACGATAAAACATCCACTTTATATAATACGAATGGACCAATCTAAACTTAGCCACATAACAACCATATTAATGTATTAGAAAAATTTATAGCACAACGTAGAAAGCATACCTGACAATAGCTAAAAAATATTTTAAATGCGCATATCATTAACATTTAAATAATAAGAAATTAAAAAAGCTTTAATAGGTATAATTGATCATTACAATCCCTTAATCAATAAATTAAAACAAAATTTAAAAATAGAGATACGATTTAAAATAAGAATTCAAGTAATGCGAAACCAAGACTAAGTGGAGGCACGCAGGCGGAGGTAGGCAGCGCCACAAAAACACGTAATAATAACGTTCACACATTAAATGGTTTCCACCTAAACTGCACAAAACCCATCATTATACAAATGTATTCGCCGTTAATCTGAAACCACATAAGTCACATTTATCGCCACATCAAAAAGTAATCAAGCGACAAAAGTCGGAGCGGAGGAACTCCGAAAAGAATAACTCCACAACGCAGCGAATCGATCCCACAGCCACAGGTAAGCTGTGGCCTTAACAATAATTTACGAACAGCTATAAAAACACGCCACAGAAGCAACAGCTGGATAGACACAGATTATCAAGTTTATAAAACTTTTTCAACGTAATTGCAGGGGCAGTCTCTGCTTGGCATTATGAATGCAACTTCACGTGAAATATATTGATCGTAGCGAACCATAATTACTACAGGCTTAAGCCCACAACTTTACCAGCTACCGAACGCGTCCTCTCTGCCGCGAGTTTACATTGTATTATTAAAATTTAATTAATACAACTCTTGTTGGCGTTATCGGGTGACTGATTTGAACATTTAATATGATTAGATACATTCCACCGCTCACCTTATTAACATTAATTAACCATGTTTTTTGCATCAGTTCGCACGATATTAGTCTGTAATGGATGTACCTACTGTGTTCTACAGCAAGAATATACATATAATTTGATAGAAAAACCATCAGTCCTACCATTGTGAATAATGAAACAAAATCATCTTTAATATATATAAGTTATTACGTGTAATAATAACGAAGTCTCCAGAAAATAGTCATAATGATGAATTATCAAAGCACGCTATGAAGAATCCACTTACATTGTCTGATGTTAAAAAGCAAAATAAAGCCTGCGACTAGGCAGTTTCTTGTAAAACGCACCGATGCTTCACAATGCAATAAAATATTTATAAGCATAAATGCAATAAAACTGTTGCTCGTAAAACAAACCTACCTGACACCTTTCCAGCGCCAATAATTCTTAAGTATCGTAATCAACATACGAGTATGTGGAATACGCGTAGGTACGTACACTGAGACGAGCCACTCCCTTGCATCCTTTAACTTTGCCCCAGACACCCCCCGCTGCCACGAGAAATATGTTACCTGCCGCTCGCTGGAGGAAACAAACACTAGGGAATTGACGAGGCTATAAATATCAGAAATGACCCCGCATTTTGATTAAAAAACCAATTTAGACGCCCAACTAAAACTATGTATTTACGTTAATACGTTTTGTAAACGACCATTACATTATGAGACTACACGTTATCTCGCTTTATCGAATTTTATGTTCATGAAACAAACATTTTAAAAGACGATCGATTCTACTACCGACCGAAGGCTCTAAGCACGGCCGTCTATAGAAAATGTTTTATGTTAACATTAACAACTAGTACCTCGTAGGGATCAAACAGTTTAGTACATAGTTTACAATCGACCCATAACGATCGTAACCATAAACGTCAAAGTCCCAAGTCTTATTATAAAACACGGATATTTCTACAAAAACAAAAAGATTCATTTTAATTCGCCTATAAAAGGCCGCACCAACGAATAATATAGAACATGAGAATGCAATCCAGAAAATTGTGGGTGTATTTAGTTCCCGTTTGTGTTTATGCCAGAACACATCTGCCGCAATTAAGGCCTTAATTGTATTCTACCTTCAGCTCACGGGCCGAGGGACAAAACATAATTAACGGCACAATAAACGCACTCTTACGCATGTCCTCCGACTGTTACTTATGTAAACAGTAGGTCTGTTTATATATATTATGTATCTACCAAGTATCGGTTTCTATATAAACGCACATTAGTATATTAGATATTTATATGAAAGTGGCATATTGAACAGTATTTTTATTTTTAATATACTATATATTATCATGTATACATGTAATGCAGTGATGGCCTAGTGGTTTAGAATTCAGCCGCTCGCTCCGGGGGTCCTGAATTCAAATACTGGCGCGCACCTCTTTACAAAAGTGTACGTATTAAAGATTAAATATGACTTGCTATAACGGTAAAAGAAAATATTCTGAGGAAATACGATAACCTAAGAGTTTACAAATAAATTTTTAAGTTGTGTGAAGTCTGCCAACCCGCACTTGGCCAGCATGGCAGGCTATGGCCTTAACCATATCACGTCGAGAGATTAAAAAAATGAGTACATATGTGTTATATACAAACGAATACAAATTCCTGGAGTGGTCGAATTTTAAAAATCAAGACAAAGTTATAAAATAGAATTATCATTATCATCAGCCTATTGCTGTCTACTGGTGAACAGAAGCCTCCCCTAGAGTGTGTCACGTTGCGTCATGTTGCGTGTCTCTCTGCTTGCCTCATCCAGGGTCTAAAATGTAAAATAGAATTATTACGAAGCAAATACTCAATCATAAAGTTTATAATAGATGTAAAATTTAAATACACGACTGTGTGATTTTACGTAATCATAAATATATACATATATGTAAGTGAATATTATTACCTCAGAACTAACGAGCGTAGGAAATCATAAGAAGGTGCATAAGCGTCTTATAAATATGAACAGTCTAACGTAAATAAACATTTTAAAATATTCTGGACGAGAAGTCAAAAGTCTCAGAATCTGCCTTGCATAAAATAAGTCAAATAATAAATTGTCAAACTAACAGCATTGATGGCTATTTATATTGCAAATTTTGCTATTTGAATAATAGACCAATGAAACCAACAATCCACTAATGTGCGATACACACGTGGCCAGATCGATTCACAAATGAACCAACTGCATAATATTTATCATAAATTAAATCTTACCGTAAGCTCCTCATGTAAAAATTTATACGAAAGTGGTACAAACTGTAACACAGAAGTAAGATGTGCATAAAGAGAATGACGAATGTAGAAGAGACATGTCAAGTCTGTAGAGATAGAGATATTTGGCACTCTGTGTTCTCTATCTACTCCGTAAGTGACGTGGCGTGACTAATAAGATGATTGTGTCAAGGTGCTATGAGTGCTAAATATAGACATATTCGGTAATAAAGATAAAAAATCATTATTGAAAGTAAATATTGCAGTACTTATGACAATAGCTAATGTGCCGTAAATATAACCGGTGAAACGTGGGAGTGTACTGCACTTCTCTGCCTAGCTCTTCGGGGATCGCAGGTGTTATTTTACGTTTTATTTTCACAGTGCGGCTGTACAGTCATGATCCAGATCGCTAAGCGCAGCCTAAGTACTATGGGGCGATAAGTAGTATTCTGGTCTTATTAAGTGACGCACAGGAACTTTCTCTTTAGATCGTGTTCTTCATGGTATAAATCAAGGTCAACATTGTTAAACTGCAAAATGCTCTCTCTATGAGAATCGCAGCATGTATCAATATATCGTCCATAATCCTATTATTTAGTAAAAAAAATTAAGATTAGAAAAAGGTATGTAAGATTTGTTGAGCTTTTGGCCAGAAATTCGTTCACAATGATAGCCCTGTGAGATGATGCGTTATCGTGAAGCAAAATCTATATGATCAAATTAGTAAACCCACTTCTCATCACCAGTTACAATGCCCTTCATGATTGTGAGGTCGGAATTGACTTGTTCTAACATGCTTTCAGCGACCTTTACATGCTTGAATTTTTGAAAAAATTAGGTCTATCCGCACTACGCGAACGGCAAGGCGTTTCATGCCTAAAAAATCGTTTAAAATGGTACGAATTTATTCATGCGACATAAAAATTTCAGTGGCAACCTCTCTCATGCTTAAAAGACGATTTTCAGTCACCACGTGTTTTTCATAAAGTCGATTCACCGTAAGTCTTATGCAACATTTTCAGCGGATCAGCGATTCAAAATTTAAGACATATTTTGTTCGATATTTTTATCAACTGTAAAAATCGCAAAACACTATTGAGGGTTATTAACAATTTGCTGTAATCAAACTAAATTACGGATAGCGCTAAATTTTCACGTAAGTATAAAGGACAGTTGTCCCAATCTAGCTAATAATTTTAACCATCCCTTTACGCCAGCTTCTTAAATGATCGATTGTCGGTACTTTCCAAAAAATTTGACTCACCAACATTTAACATACATTATATAGCAGCTGTAAATCAATTTGAGGAATCATAAAACTTACCACTACAATATAATAGAACTTTCATCAAATTGCATACAATTACTGCGATAAAAATATAATGCAATTCAAATTTCTATAGTAGAGTCAAAGTCACGTTAGAACAAAATTAATGTTACTGGTACACATAATTTATAACATTGAAAAACTTATTACAGAGATGAATCATTTCGTAATGCCCAATGCATCCATCACAAGTCTCTCGATTGAACTGTGATTCCCATATTAGCTATTAAAATATGCGTTAGTATGTTAAATTGATGTTCAAAGCCATTTTTATAATTATTGGCCCGTACTTACATGATCTACAGCAGTAATTTCTTAACTGAACGATACCGTCCCGTATTGGGCGTTGGAGATAGTTGTAGGGGTAGTTAAAGGTACATGGATAATATAGGGACGGGGGGTGAAATAAAGTAGATGATTTAATAAACAAGCGAATAATTGTGTTTCCAAAATTCTAATTAAAAATGTAATACCCAGTATCCCATTTCAACCTAAATTGGAATTTAGCCATGTACTATAATATAGTATACGTTTTCAAATAGCAATTGCAGTATGTAACAAATAAATTATTAAATTAAAAGGTGGGGAGAGGGGGGATACGAACGTTTTTAAATCAAAGTAGGTATGAAATTAGTATAAGAACGTATGATCTACAGGACATATTCCTTTTGGGACTTGGTCCTTAGATAGGTCACGTGATATTGGTACTAAAAGCGCTAGTTAGCTGTCGAAAACTAACACAAAGACATTATTGCAATTATACGTAAAAATAGTATTTTAAATCTTATACTTAAACTCTGTAATTACTGTTATTTAAACAAAATTACAAAATGATGCCTCCATGGAACTGAACAGAGAATCCCATGTGTATTTGTATAATTGAATACAATATAATAATAATAATCGAAGCGTGACATTAAATCGGGATAACTAACAGCGTCGTCATAAACCATAAATTAAATAATAGATATGCCGAAGTACAGGCAAAGACTAGTTAGGCCATAAAATGTTTATTGCTTTTCTTCCACTTGATCAAAAGGTCGTAGACCTCATTTATTTGGATAGAATTTACAATACAACTAAATATGTACATATGATTACCATCAATAACGATCATTCAATACTCATAAATGTTTCGTATGCTATTCAAAGATACCTTAATACAAATTTAGCGAGATGTCTAAATTGCTGTGCGAAATTTATGATTATGTACCTATAGTGACACCGGCCACAATAATACGTTTTTTACACAATCCGATAGGTGTGAGAACAAGATTGCCGAGGAAAATAAATTCACAGACATCGGCATCATTTATTAATATCCGTTTCAATTTAGGTAAAACTATGCGTTTGTGAAATAAAATACCATGAACATACAGCTGTCCACTAGCTATTGCTTAGATATTTACAAGCCACATTTAATATAAATAAACATTGGTTATAAAAACTCACTGCTTTCAGAGCTTACATCTAAAAAAGTAAACACGAACAGATTTAGAATATAGCATCCCACTCCAGGGGTCTTGGGTTAAAAGCTTAGTGCAAATCGTTTAAAAAATATATTTTTTAAGAATAAATATTACTAGCTGCAGAATTAGAAAACACCGGGAGGAAACCGGCACACTTAAGAGTACTTCGTAATGTTCTCTAAATTCTGATACATCTGCCAACTTACTCTTCGTCAGCATACTCGTAGCTAACTATAACCTCAAGCATTCTCATTCAACAGTAGAACGATTAAAATTTTGACGGTTATGCAGTATACACCATAAATCTCATTAAAGTTATATTTTTTTTTATTTATAAATAAACACGTGGATACAATAAATAACACGTATAAAATCTGTAAAAAGCAAGATTTTATTTCTTATATATATATATCGAAGTATACCATTTAACAAGTTATAAATATTGCACAGAAAAACTAACATTAATTCAACGTTAGAATATCAACTATTGTATACGTATTCTTCACATTGGAACTTGATTTATTATTGGTTTTTATTTCGGGGAACAGAATGCTAAATACGAGTCCATTCTTATAACACGTTCGGCCGCAGGACTTTACAAGTTCAACAAACCTCTAGACAGAATTTCTCACCTCGACGTGGTTTTAAAATCAAACATCACCGAACTGTCGACTGTGTGTGATTTCTACCAAAGTTTAAACAACATGTTATTGTAGTTGCCAAAGAACTGCAACAAATGAAACTGATACATTACATTTCATATGTGCACCATAGTAAAAGTATGTTGTACTATTCGCCAATTGACAGATAAGCTTTTCAGTTTCACGTTACGCGGGCCCTTGTATGTTGATCTAACCACTTATCTTCAGTAATTAAACAGGCAAAGAAGTGAAGTGAAAAACAAATATATATTCGTGATTTTTACACTACACGGACTAACAGCTGAAATTCAGATAATTACAGATACTGTCGCTTATTAGGCACATATTTACATATTATATTGAAAGAGCCTACGTGTATCTTGGAAAGTTAGTCGCCCGCAAAGACCACTTGATTTAATGAGGCAAAATAATTGCATAACGCAATGTATGGCTCTTGTACGGTATAAATGAGTACAGTAAATTATTTGCTCCTGTCAGCGACTGACCTCGGTTCAAGCTAAATTTGTATTTGGAATTATGTTCATTATATTCGGAATACTTACAGAATCCTATTAAATCACACATCTCAAAACACGCTACCGGCGCCAAGGCCTAATTGAAAATAGCAAGTACTTCGTCCCTAGATTCAGCGTATTAATTAAAACTAAAGATTCTCGCCTCTACCCGCTTACGCTCAATACCTACTTGTTTGCTACCATTTGTACCTGCTCGGGCTCACGCATATGTACACGAAAACAAACGCTGAGCCTAGACTCTAAAGACGAAATTTCAATAACCATTCTTTTCGATCCTCTAAACGAATTTAAGCTATAATGGAAAGACATAGAGCTTCTTTCGATTTGACAAATAATGGGCAAGAATGTTAAATCAAACAAGGAGCGTAGTTAATAATTTATTGATATAAGACATGCGAAGCCCATAAAGTTACCTTTGGCACACGTCTCGGTCTCTTTTAATTTGTAAGTCGTTAGTATTAAGCAAACGGAGTGCGGAGAAAGTTGAGATTAAGATTTCAGCAAAGTCCAATGAGCAATTTCAATTTTGTCGTGCTTAATTGACTCGAATGTTATCTAACTACCCACTGAATATGTTATATGCGGTTACTAACGTGAATATGTTTATAAAAGACACTTCACAACGAAGTAGAAGCCTTCGTAATTGGCAAGCAATCAAAATTATTATTTAAGCAATTATGGAGCATCTAAAAGGTAGTGGGAGCAGTGCGGAGCAATAGAAGTTCATTATAATTAGGTAAATAAATATCGAGTCAACCATAACCGAGCGTAACAACATAAGTGTCTCACACAAGGTTGAACAAACAAAAGTTATCGCTGGAGAGCCAGGCGTTAGGTCGAAACCGACGGGGCGGTACGAGCGGAGAATGTTAGAAAAACTTATAGAAAATGACAAGCGACTGACAAGGACAGACAGAGATATGCCGTAGAGAAGAGAAGGACGGATAGAAAACTCGTTCGCCGGCATTCCGCCGCATGGTGGATTTAGGAACGGGGGCAGCACGATACGATTAGGTGGTTATGCCTTGTTATTTTTAGTTTTTAGATTTGATTTTTGTGGCGCATCTCGACAATTAATAGGCGAATTATATTTGTCTCTTTCCAAATTATTGGTGCTGTTATAGCATGATGTTTGTTTACGTAATGTATACAGATGGGTAATGGATCAGTGACTAAACAAGTTTATAAAATATGTCTGTAGTATTCAAAAGGTCATTGATATCTTCCATCCGAACAGATATTAGGAATTGTAATAAAGCCATTTGTTGTAGATTTTATTGTGAATTATATGAAAAGGACTACATATGTATATACACGGTTCACTTCATATTTTTTACATACGTTTTTCATAAGCTTTTGACCATTCCCATATCCCATAAGTATGCGGTCATATATTTTCCATTTATTATTCTTGAAGTACATATTACTGAAGATATTATAGATAGTTGATCATGATTATTACGTTATCTTTTATTGATAACATAATAATTGAGTAACGTTGAATAATAATTGATCTTTCATACTGTTTAAACAGCATCTCGAAATAATTAATGGCTTCTATTAGCTCTAGTTCATTAAAGTCGGGATAATAAACTTGTTTTGGACTACTTTTACCTCCCTATTTGTATGCGAGGTCTGTACGAGCTTTTGTAACCTAACTATAAGTGCTAATCTGTAAGCACAGCGTGTGCACTTTTCTTGCGTCGCTATCCAAATGAAGATCACTACAAGAAAAACGCGTTTCTTGTACTTGTACTTACTCCTTCATCGGATCCTAAAATCTGAAAATCCAAATTTTACGGAATAGTATCACCACTTACACATAATATAACGGTTAATCCCTTTAAAAAAAACCCTAAACAAATATCCCAGGCGTGTACCTATATTAAAATAATATATTATATGTTTGGTAGCAATGACCTATGCCGCTGTTGGAAGGTAGGAGCTACTTAACTGTTTACGTCAAAAACCGTAACATATTTTGCGGAGTTATTTCAATAGAGTTTACCCCATTGAAATAGCTGCACATAGTGAATTATATTATTAACGTTAAGATCATCATAAGAGTATCATCATCAGACTGTTGCAGTCGACAGCTAGATACAGGCGTTTCTAATAGCACGCCACTGAGCTCTATCTTCAGCTCTACATAAGGTAGAGTATGGATTTTTGGTATTGTTCTTGGAGATTTTGAAAGGAACGGTTGGTGGAGAGCAACGCATCCGTGGGCGCCACACGCGAGCGACACGCAGCGAGGTGTCCGGTTGCTTGTCGTGTAGCGTTACTGACGTGTAACGAACCTCGCCGCGACAAGTTATGACACGACAACAAACGCCGACATAACACATTATAAAGCCTTCCTTTATTTTGATACACACTCCTGTTCCTTCAATTTTATGATAACTTAAAATTTAACTGTTTCGACGATGAAGAGAATGCGACTGCTGAGCAAGAATTTCTTGATTCAATCTCCTGAACGAAAAAACTTGAAATTCTCAATAGAACTTCGGAATTTGTATTTGTACCAACATGCATAGCAATGGGTTTACCCCTATTCCATAACAAGTATAACATAGCTGGTGAAGCGAAGAAATTCTGGCTGTACTCCTTGTATCCATCGCTGCGAAAATACAGGCTTGATGTTATGTTACGTTTTAAAACTCGCAAATCACCCTATTTAGTTAACTTACAATTAAATATCATTTGTTCTATTGAACAATAATCAGCGAGTGAAATCAATCAAGAATCCCTTTCGTTTAATTGAGTTTATTACCAATGACATACAAGAATGCTTCTCTACTTATAAACTTTGAAATGCATTATTTATATAGAGAACTCACACAATGCGTTGAAGTCTTTTATATGAAGCAATGAAACGAGCTGCGCGTTCAATCCCATCTGCACGATAAGCAGTTGTCATAGAACAAGGACATTCGTTAAGGCTCTATTATTTAGTGGATTTAACTTTTTTTTTTCTTTTTTTGACCGAGGAAATGGACAGGTGTGATATGCGTGGATCTAATTAAAATAATTTTTATGAGTAAATCGAATCTGTTTAAAATAATATTTATAAAAACATGGTAAGATTTCACAATATAAAATTAATATATATACATATTAATCTAAATATCACTTTATACGAATTTTATGTAATATTAGCGAATGCATTTTGTGCTATGGACATGAAATACTCATGGGTAAAATACGTAAGCAGGATATATGTATCAACTAAAACATTATACTCTGATATGCAATCATTCCGCTCGGCCGTTCAATTTGTGCATTAACATAAAATAATAAAAAATACCTATCATAAACTCAATCGATCGTACCCTCAACCCTACAGCCACAAACATGGTATTTTAAAAAGTTTTTAAAACGATACGATATATAAATTCCGAACATCGGCGCGACGGGCTGCATACTGAAAAGTGTCGTAATAACATGGTCATAAGTTATATTTTATGCAAGATTTATTCTGCCCTCTGATACTCATTATGAATAATTCGCCAGCGAAACTTTTTCGAAAACTGTGTACACAACAGGAATTCTTAAGCAGCATCTCCATTTTTATACTCATTAACCTAACTTTATGTTAAGAGAAGAAAATACTGACGTCTGATTTTGCTTTCATTGTTTCATATTTAACACTTTATTCATTCAAGTTATATTTCACCTAACAATATATTCTTAAATAGAAAAACTAATAACATAACCTTCATTATGTATTATACTATATTACCATCATTATAGAAGTATGAGGTATGAGGCCAACTCTAATAGAATGATAAGCTTTTACAAGCTCGGCCAAAGATGAGTTACGCAGAACTAATGCAAAAATCATGAGCCATTGCGTGTGCTAGGTGTCTTCGATATATGTACTGCTTCAGGAATATGCGATAATAAAAATCATAAAGAGGATCTGCGAGGTATATTTTTATGGAATTGCTAATTTACAGCAAATTTTGACATTTGAACCGCGTTCCATGTTCTATTATTAGCACAACAGTGTTATACTTATAATTAAACTTAGCTTCTATACATTATATTTATCTTATAGAAATGGTATAATAATTCTCAAATAATAGTAAATACAATGTTAATGTATATTTAAAAGCCGTGATGAAGGCGACGCTTTTTACATTGAATTGTCGAACCTGACGCGCGAAGTGATAAAGTACAATTCTGTATACGGTAACAAGCCGAGAGACAATGCCAGTGTTTTTGTAGGTGCTGGTAGCTCCTAGATCATTACAATAGCATAAAGTAGCCAGTTATGAAGTGACCATACGTTGTGGGAACTCGCCATCGGACCG